>CABFWO010002833.1:24075-106752 GCA_902155825.1 Timema genevievae | reverse complement strand
AAGGACCGGCTATGTTCTCGGTGGGTGGGGTATAGCAAATTTTTAGTAAATGTTTCTATTTTTAGGTAAAAGAGCGAGAAAGTTTCTCTGGGGGATCCTTGACTTTATTTTTACATCAAATTAAAAGAAAATATTTGTTTTAACGCAAAACTTCATTATTTTATCTCATAGCTTGTAATTTCCGACATTTCAATAAAAATATTATGGTGATTTTTTCCGTCAAATTGAGAGTAAATATTTGTTTTACCCTAAAATATTGCATTTTTGATTTTATACTATCTTTGAAATTTTTAATGGATTCAGCTTATTTAATAACATATATTATGACACTTCACACCCTCATAATTAACAACATTATTTTGAATCAAAATCACTGAAAATAAAGTTTGTAGCCATTTGTTAATATGGACCATGAGACGATATTTCCTATTTTTAACACATTAACTTATTTGTTTGTATGAATTGATTATAAAACTAAACACTCTGTGCCTTGAAAATATAACAAGATTTTTTTAGCTGCAACTGAAGAACACAGCTTAAGCAATTTAGTTTCCATGTAATTCCCAAAATAATTTTATTTTAATATTAGACCCTACAGTCCTATTGCAAATTAATTTGATTTCATGCTGTTTATTTTGAATGCTGACTTAATTTAAATTCTTCTCAATTTATTATAGGGTTAAATATTGTTTTCGTTAATAATGTTGTGAGAATTTAGGTTAAAATAATCTTTAATATATAACTTTAGTAATAATAAGGATGTGTATTTTAATTTAAAAGAGGGGGGAATCCATATATATAAAAAAAGTCATTTACCTATTTATTAACTTTAAGTCCAGTGACGTCATAAATAAACCTAAAATAGATGATAAATGAATGGTGGGATAGCTCAGATTTACAACCAACATTTACATTTTACAGCAAGGAAATTTACTATTTCAGGGTAAAACTTAAAATAACAATAATAATGAATAAAACCTAACACAGGACTATCTCAGGACCTCTGGGTCATGTTGAAAAAAATATGTCTTTACTGTTTAAGCGAACTTATTAAACTAACCAATATTTAATAAAACCAATTTTAAATCCTTAAATACTTATACTATATACATTTATAATCAATTTCCTCAACAAGGTTGGTCGTTGAACGCTAAAACCATAAATAATAAATAAGGTATTTGCATTTTGTTGAAGTCATTAATCTGGCAAAGAATTAGTCTAGTCGAAATTGTAGTATAAAACAAAGGACGAATCACGACTAAAATTTAGGTTGATATCACCTCATGTTGATGGAGTCTTGAAGCGTCTTCTGCGTTGAAAAATGACAATCCTGGACCAACGAAAGCATGCGCAGTTAGCCAACAAATTCACAGAACACGTGGTGATAGTCGATACAGCACCTGTCTTGAGTGTCTTCCAAGGATCGCCCGGTTGCGAGAAACCTAAGAGGTGCTATCAGTCTTTCCTCTACTGGGATGGCATCTCTCATCACTGTGTTCTGTTTGTATAGTAAAGGACCATCTAGTGACAGAAGTCTTTGAAAACACTCAGAGCTCATACGCAAATAATTTGTATAATCGTCCTTAGAGTTTAGTTCAAGTTCACGCAAAAGAGAGATGTCTGAAAATGTATGTCTTTGTTGTAACCAACGTTTTGACCATAAGTTCTGCTGTTTTTTCTCCCTTACCTAGTTACCTTATGATCTGCCAATAATAAAACCAAAGACACATCAGCACTTACCTTAAGGTGCCCATACACGGTCCTTCCCGGCATGATGCCGGTAGTGTCATTCAAGGCGTGTCATTCCGGGCGGGCCAGGAACTGTCCACACACGTGTCACGCCGAGACCTGCTAGACGCCGCAGTTTACTGATGTGATTTGTCCCGTGAGGTCGTAAAAATGTCTAAAATAAGTGCTGCTGTGTCTTTGGTTTTATTATTGGCAGATGATAAAGTAAGGGAGAAAAAACGGATAGCATTTGGATAGACCTGAGAGAGATAGGGTGTAATGAGATAGACTGGATAGATTTAGCTCAAGATAGGGATAGGGTGTAATGATATGGACTGGATAGAACTAGCTCAAGCTAGGGATAGGGTGTAATTAGATAGACTGGATAGATTTAGCTCAAGATAGGCATAGGGTGTAATGAGATAGACTGGATAGATTTAGCTCAAGATAGGGATAGGGTGTAATGGGGTCGACTAAAGAGATTTAGCTCAAGATAGGGCCAGGGTGTAATGATGTGGACTCGATAGAATTAGCTCAAGAGTAGGGATAGGTCGCGTACTTTAGTGAGTGCGGTAACGAACTTTCGAGTTCCTAATGTCATAGAGCAAGTAAATAAAGTTTTAGCAATTCTATCAACTTTTTTCGTTTAGTTTTAAAATATTATTAGTTAGTAAGTCCGTTTGTCTGTGTATGCTGATTTTTGTAGGGATAACAGTATCTGGTAGTTACTAAAGCTACTTAAATAATTTATTATATCCATACATTAAATCATGCTATCTGAAGCTCTTAACGTTGATAGATGTTATCAATATCTACAAAATAACACAAATAATATAGTAAAATGTTATCAGTGTAGGTTGCAAAGAAATATGTTGGACTTACTAGACTATTCTTCAAACCAAAACCATAGTATATAGACTATATAAATCTAAAATGTAATCCCAAACGCAAAAAAAAACATGAATTAGATTTATCTTTACTATTTTGACTGCCTAGTAATGTTAGTACCAGTGGGTTCACTGTAAAAAGGCTTCTGTCTCATCTTGTGTGGTTTTCTGGTTATGGGGAGGTTAATGTTAAATTACTAGTTGATTATATACTGAGGTGTACTTTTCAAAAATATTTATTCATTATTTATCTCTGCAAATGAGACTACATATCTTCTCATATATATGGTTATGATCCTTACACAACAAGTGTAAATACGCGTTATAGTCTTTATGGCTAGCAAGATGTGGTGTATATATAACAAATTACATCGTAAAAATATTAAAAATACAGTGGTAGGAATTAATTAATTAAATAAATTTGAACTTTCAAAGTATCATTGTAACAGGTTTATAAAATAAAAATCATATTTTGCGACTACTTTCTGTATTTTATTCCTACACTTATTTTGTGTCATTCTAATTTATTTTGTTAAATTCCCCCGAATCAGTGGTTGCATAGTCTGGGGTGTCAATCTCGAAATATATTAGTTCCATGGTGACAGATATATAGTGGATGGAATCCCGATTAGATGTACTAATAGTGTTTTTGACTCTTAAATGGTTGCATGTTCTAAATTCACTAAAATAGGAGTACAAATACACTTGAGTCCAATTTCTATATCTTTACTCCATTAATTCTAATCTTCGGATATCCCGAACTGGTAGTAAGGCTGAGTGCAGTAAAAAAATAGTTTGGCTTAAGTGAATAAGTAAGTATAACTCGGTAAGCGAGAAATATCCATGCAGACGTCCTGCTTTAACACCATATTTAATTCTATGATGCGTTATTTTCAAAATTTAGCTCACGATAAAATAAAGAGGTCTCTTTTTCTTTGATAGCCTTATATTTTAAGTTTTATTAATAGATAAAATGCGTGAAAATAGTCCATCTAATCCTTAACGACTTAAAAAGTATATTTGCTGATTAAGATCCAACGATTTATGAAAAAGAGCTCTAAATATATATTTACTCTAACAAATAATATAATTTTTAATGAACTCACAAAAGAAATGTTTAATATATTTGAAAACTAGCAGTGAGCTTTTCTCTTTACTTTGAAATAAAAACATTAGTAGTTTTCTAATCCCTCTTTCTTACTGACATGAATAAATTTGATTGTAAGTGAAGGCTGAAACCGATCAAAAGCTTAGACTGAATAGAGAAGGAGATCCATAGAAACACAAAAGATATTAAATTTTAATCCGTGTGAACTAAGAGCTATTAATAATTTATCGCTGACCAAGGTGGCCGTCTTAATTTGGGTTTCGCTATTTATTAATAATATATATTTTTCAAAAATTACTTTAATTTTAAAGTATATTTTATTTTGGATTTCTAATTAAAGTTTTAAAGATTAAGAAATGTTAAATAAATAAAACTTATTTGGTTATTTTAAGTGATTCCTCTGCAATCCTGGAAAATTTATATTTTCAACATCATCTAATAGTGTTTTCCCCAATTATTTCATCCCACCTACACCCACTCCTTCATTTAAAGACCGATTTTAATTTTCAAACTTTTACGATTATTTAGAGTTTTTAGTTTTCCACCCATGGAGTAGTTGTTTCTATTAGTTTTTTAAATGTTAAACCTCCCTCAACTCACTTCCAATATTTTCAGCTTTTAATAAAAAAATGTCCAATTTTAATATATATTTGGTTATCTGGAATGATCCCTTTCTCTACTTACCAAATTCCAGTTTTCTACCCCACTGAGAAATAGCTTAGTTGTTTCTCTTAATTTTGAGCACCACCAACATCTGTGCCTGTGCCACGGGACCCATCGTTTTGAAGGAAATGAGATTTACCACCTCTTTATTGCTCTCCATACCACCTTGGGGGATAAAATTTTAAAAACCTATTAAAAAAAATCACCCAATTTTAGAAAGGAGCCTTCATTTAAATTTCGAAGTTTTATGTACACTTGTTCTAAAGATATAGGCCTATCATTGATAAAAGTGAAATATCTCTATCCACCAACAAGCATATCAATCTCCTATTTCAAAGTTTTAAATAAAAAATATATTTTTATAAAAACCAACAATTTCTGAGCTATTTATATTTGCTTATAGCTTTAAAATTCTTGGTTTTTATATGAAATACAGGCCTATTTTAAGTAAAAGCTTTTTATATCTAATAGCACTACAATTTTATAGCGATAAGTTATTTCTTATCTCAAATAGTTGCAGAGATATAATCCAAGTTTTAAAATGCCCTCTTAAAAAGTACACTCAAAAACATTTTCATAGGATGAATAGCGTTGCAATTTTATTTGTAATGATTTTTTAAATTTTTTTTGAGTTGATTAACGTGCACTTTCTGAACTTAGTATATAAGCATATGATTTATAAACTCACTTAAATTTAAAAGAGGCACAACATCCGGACCCCGAATATTAATTCAACCCTGTGAAAGAGGAAACCAACATTTCAACAATGATAAATATTTCTGCCATGCCAGGACACGAACCCTAAATTCCTAGCTCAGTATACAGACACTATACCGAATGAGAAGATATTTTTTACGTGATGCATTTTTTACCGGGAAAAAACTACTAACAGACGGGGCGGATTCATCCACGCAGTTAGATCCGTACGGAAATTGGTAGCTGTTCACACATCGTGGAATCTGTGTGGAGTGTAAAAGAAAGGTTAAATAAAACATCGTTAATATTTACAAAACGAAACCTGTTTAACCTTACTCAGCTTCATTATAAAGAAGCAATATATTAAATAGATACCCCTGTGTGAGATTCCTACAGAAAATACATACTTTATCATGGAATACCTTATTACATGGCACAGTATCTTGGGTGATGATATCCATTAATATATTTTTATCCTTTTAGCCTCGTAAGTGAGGCTCCCGTAATGTTGTGGATAATATTATATTACAGTATGGCGTGTAATATTTGTGTTTATATTTCTTATAAGTCTTAACTTTATTAATCAAATTCCTTCGTTCTATACAATCACGCAATGATTACTATTTGTTGCCAAGAAACAAGATGTGTTTCAAAATATTATAATAGTGGTTTCCTAGATACATATTACCGTTGTGTTTTATTTTATCTAGTTAAAATATTTATTTTTCATATGTAAACTAAATAATTTAAATGAAACTATGTTGTGAGTACCAGAATATTTTCATGTTAAAATAAATCGCTATATAAAACATCATGTTGTGTGTTTTTCAACAGCCAGTAGAACAGCCACCAAAACTTTTACAATTCAAGCCTTCTTCTTATTTTAAACAATTTAAAATATTGTAAAGATCTAAATAGCCTTTTTAATACAAAATCAAAATAAAGTATTTCTATTTGCCGAATCGTTCTTTTTCTACCATCTTATCCAGGTAGAGTTCAATATCCTCCTTGAACTTGAAATACATTTTGACTAGGATGATTGCGCCTATTCCCGAACTAATTTCGACACAAGTAGCCTTTTCGTTGCAATATTGATCCACCTTTGTTACCGTAATATAATTATTAAAAACCATTATTGCACTCATCAGTGATTTTCCTACTGTCACAATTCATGCAGTAGCTGGTATTTGCTGAATCCTACCACCAACTGTACTGTAAGACTCTTGAAAATATACAATATCCATCTGAAGTTCCTCTACAACATTCCTGATCTCGTCCATAACGGTCGCACTCCACATAGCGTTTAACTGCCAAATTACTATTGTTTGGTTAACCATCATGGATTATAGGTGAAAACATAGAATTTGGGCCAAACCTCCTTTGAATCAAACGCTATGCGACCATTGGCATCACAAAGTATTAGTAAGTTTCCTCAACAATGGTGAAGTTAAACATATAAAACTGTCTTGAATAATACACACATTGATCTGGCAAACGAGGTAATGGAATGTTTTTTTCACAGTCAAAAGACAGTATAAGTTTAGACGGGTCTTCATCACGCAAAAGTTCAAAGAATGCTTTAGCGCGAGCTTTATGACCACGCAGTTCTCTTTTCCGTTTCATCTTTCGCTGAAGCAATTCTTCTTCGAAGTTGAAGGCACACAGAGCACATATCTGATCTAGGAGATCCAAAATCCAGATTATAATTAGTATTAAAAATCATACGGAGATAGCTTTCTTCTAAATTTCTGAGTATATTTTCCACAACATTGTGATACTTAACTCTGAAGGTAAATATTTTCTGGTACTCTTTTTCCTGCAGTAGTGTGATTTTACACACTTGAGAGTGTTAATAAACCTTATCACACATTCCTTCTTGTTTTGATATTCGTCTTTCTTTCAAAAACCACCCCTCTTTTCATCAACATTCCCAGTGTCATAATATATCTTGAGCACGGTATTTACATGTCTCGCCGATATGCCGAGAATAGTGAGAAATGCTTCTCTGCAAACTGGAACTTGGTTTTGTGCTCTTTTTCTAATGAAGTATTTGGCTTTTGCATCCTTCTCAGAGTACGTTCCTTTTGTTGCTCTTCTTCTTTTAATGTTAGAGATTGTTGTGTGTTTTACAATAAAGTTATCCTGAACATCTTTTCGGGTATTTTGATAGAACATCTCGTGGAAATATTTAACATCATGCATTTTTAATGATTTGTAGTGATACAGTTTGTGATTTTCATGTTTACACTGTGGATATGTAGGCATATTGTATGCTTTGTACCTACAACAAAAACAATTCAAGCTATAAACCATATCTAACACATGTACCATCCACTAACCTAAAAAAATCCCATAGATTGCTTGATTTATAACCCAATAATAATATTTTAACTACCGTATACATTTATGTTCTAAATCAGTAAGATACTGGATTATTTCCGTCAAATAAATATATATATTATGTGTAATAATAATGCATTAATATAGCTTTCAGTGATATTTTGTGATTTTCAAAACACTCTCTAACCTGTTAGATTTTAAAACATTCTTCTTCCATGTTTCAGCTCTTGGAATAACTTTTCGACACTTTTTATCCTCTGGCGTTATACTTAATTCTATTTAACGTAGTTTAAGGACAGTATTTAATCTTTAGCACTTAAAAATAAAGTATAAAACATCACAACACGTACAGAAAACTCATTCAATAAACTTATCACAGTTGACTGCAAGCAAGCGAACAATAGGTAGCTAATGGGAAGATGTGATTGGTCAATGGTCATCTTGGAACCATTCTGACCTTTCTCCACGGGAGAAAGTACAGTTTGTGTCCAAGTGGTGATTTTACCACAGCTTTTATAATGGATAGAGTGCAGTTTGACACTAATCTATCATATTATCATATTCCTTGAAAGATTCTGTTTTGAAACATACAATTACTTCATTTTCAATAATTTTGGAGAAAGTGCAGTTTGATTCTAGGCAACTCAAATATAAATATTCCAATATAAATAGTACTGACATAAAATATTCATGGTAAGTTTCGAAATTTTAGTAATAGTGATTTTCAATAAGTGATACCAACCAAGCTATTATATTATATCTATTTTAAATTATTTAAAAAAGACACCTGAACAGGGGAATTGAGCCCGAGACCTTAGGTTCAGGGCACCGATGTTCTACTACTGAGATATCTAGGATTCGTCACATGTTTCGGCTCAATACTAACTCATATTTTATGGCTGAGTCTATAATGAACGTGTAGAATCGTCAGCCACATATGAATGACCAATACAATGAGAGCGATCATACTTGAGTCATCTGAGACTTGGGAGGTCTGTTATGCTGCCAAGTATGCAATACATTATTTTAATTTTAACAAGAAATTCTAATGAATACCCACGCACATCACAAATTCAGACTCAAGACTCGGTATTAAATTATGAGTGAATAATGACTCTGAACATGAGACGAATCCCGGTTATCTAAATGGTATACCGTGAGCACACTAAACTAAAGGTTCCAGCTTTGTTTCCTGTGCAGGTATGATTTTTCACCTAATTTAATTTAAATTAATTGAACTGTGATCCCTTCAATACGAACAGTGACGTAATTACAATTCTTTTCATCTTGTTTGTTGATATGAATATTCAGGTTTTCTCAAATGTATTGAACCAAATCGTATATAAATACATAATAGTAAGCAACTGTCTCACCTTGTAGGTTCCGAACCTCGACATGTTTGTGGCTGATCATGTAGTTCCCAGCAGCTCTAAACAGTTCCTTGAACCACCTGTAACTTATCAATTCCAGGACGAAGAAAATCAATATTTCAATCAGGCTCACATTGACCAGATTACGTTTTTAATCAGAAAAATCGTAGTACAAGTTAGTCAACAAAATACACCAATAAAGTAATGGTTTATTTCAGTCGTTTCCGGGAAAACGAACGTGCATTATTGAGTCGATTGTAAGACTAATTGTATTGTTGGCGTTTCGTAAGTCAAATGTTAGGTTTATTTAACTCTAAATAATACACATATAATGTTGTTATAATAAGATTTTATAGCTATCGTCCAGAAAGTACATAACTCTAAATGAAACAATTATAATAATTTTCAGTAGACATAAATTTGTATAGATATAGTCCAATTGTAACATTAAAACCATCATTTTATAATTTGATGTCTTGGTCTCTGCATTGTAGTCGTTTATTTATCTTTTATTAATCAAAACCATAAATATAGTGTGTATTATTACCCTAGCACATACCGGTGGTCACACAGAATAGACGTTAAGATCGTTTAGCTTGGTTCTCCAATGATGGGTCGTTTCGAGCTAGAATCACGGACGGGTTTATTGAGTGTGTTTTATCATATATTGTCTCCTAAATGTCACCATCCTTATAATATCTTATATTATACACAAGTCGTGGTACGAATTACGAAACTAACAAAGATTAAAACAGCGCACATAGCACTCTACAACCAATCACTAATCAATTAATGTTATTTCAAGGTTAAAAGACTTGACATTACTAACATCATCTTCTGGACTACTAGTCAGCAACCAGTGGGCCGCACGAGGCCCGCACGTACACTCATGGCGGCCCATAAAGTGTTAGCCATACTTATATTGCAGATTTCCTGTATTATTGTTACGTGTTGTTTATACTTTTTTTTAAATTGTGTGAATAAAATAATAATAATTAGTGATGTTCAAAGCTTCGAACCTTAGAATATTTTCGAATACTTAATGGCCGAGTAGTTGATTCAAAGCTTTGAACAACAAGCGCCAATAATATAATCATAAATGTTTATATTCAAGTGTGTTTGAGTGCTAATGCAGCTGGACAGTTGGCGTGAGCAAGCAGGTAGTCGGGTAATCCTATGTTACTCAGAATTGTTCTTTTTGTTCAATTTAAATGTTTCTCCTATTCAGAATGGCTGATTGGATGTGTAGGTTTTCCGCAATGTCTGTTGAAACCTTTTGAAGAGGATTGTAAAAGTTTCACGCAGTTATTAATTCGTTTTAGTTGATACACAGAAATTTAAATGTTCGGTGAATTTGGATTCGCATTTATTTTATTTAAATCACTAAAGTCTTCAGCATATCGAATTGAAAGCTTCTTTCAGTATGACCAATGATTACAGCCTTACATTCATACATCAATTTTTAGATACCATTTTTGGTATATTGATTTTTAGAGTTGAGATTATAATTTGATGAACATCGCGGAAGACCTATAAATCCAAACAACCATTCTGAACAGCAATACAATTTTAAATGAGCAAACTAATTTTGAAAATCAATCCATTACTAACACAATTAGAAAATTACCTCAACACGTCAAACTAAAAAGCAATCCTCCATCCAATAATTCTAGCTCTCCCTCCATCAGAATTTAAACTTACTCGAACCATAATCAAAAATATGAATACTGTATATTCTTATGCCTCATTTTAATTTAACTCCACATTTTTTTAATAAAATCAATAATATATCTATCTATATTTACTCATCATATAAATTACACTCTATGCTATACTATCAAAGCTATCTCATTTATAAAAAACGGTTTAATTTTATTTTCTTATTATATTGGTAGCTTAACACTTGTTGTTGATCATCAAACACAAACTTTAATACATTATAATAATTCAAAATTTCACAAACCTTACGACAGTATGTATTTTAATCACATCATCGTCATTATAAATAAGGTAATTATAGGGTTGTTAATTTAAATGATTCTGTTGTTAATATTTTGTATATTATCTTCTAATTTCACTTTATTATTTGAATTTCCAATGTTTAGCTTTATTAAACTTATAATTTTATTAATATTTTACATCGTCATTGTTTGTTTGGATATATTTTTTAATTATAATCTTTTTATTTTCATACTTTACATTTTTTATTTTACTTAATTAATTCTTATTGTTCCTTAATAAATAAAATCGTAATCAGAATCCTACATAATAATATTAAATATTTTAGAAAGTAAACCTAACACATACTACTCCAAAATTTAGTTCACTACACATAACATAATCAGACCTTAATTAAATTAAATTAATTTAATCAACACTCCCATAAATTAATTTTAAAGATTTTAGAAAGTAAACCTAGCAATTCTTTAATTTCAATTTTTAAGTTTTACATGAATATGGTACGTTAATAAAGTACCGAAACATGTTGGATTAAGCTTCCAGATTTCAACATCTGATCGGGAATAACACAATATTTAATTCTACGATGCGTTATTTTCAAAATATACTGCACGATAGATTTAAGTCGTAGGATTCCAAAAAGGTTCTTTTTCTTTAACAAACCTATATTTTAATTTTTATTAATAGATAAAATATGGGAAAATATGACATCTAATTTTCAACGACTAATAAAATACATTTACTGAGTAATAAGATTAGGCTTGATGAAAGAGAGCTATAAATTTATTCTTCCTCTAACAAATATAATAATTTCTTAGTGAGCTTACAAAAGAAAAGTTTAATATATTAATATAGCAGCGAGCCTTTCTCTTTACTTTTAGACAAGAATATTCGTAGTTTTCTTTTCCCTCTTTCTTACTGAAATGACTAAAGTTGATTATAGGTGATGGCTGAAACCGATAAAAAGCTTAGATTGAATAGATAGAGAGATCCATAACACCACACAGGCCATTGTATTTTAAGCCGTGTGGCCTGACAGCTATTAATAATTTATCGCTGACTGAGGCGGTCGTCTTAAGCTGTATTTCGCTATCTATTATTATTATATATTTCGCTAAATTTATTTTAGTCTAAAATTATATTTTATTTTGGATTACTAATGAAAATTTTATCGGATAAGAAATCGGTTAAGAAATATTAAATAAATAAAACTTATTGGGCTATTTTAAATGATCTCGATCCAATCCTGGTAAATTGATATTTTCTACCTCATCTAATAGTGTTTTCAGCTCTAATTTAAACCCCTCTACACCCACTCCTATATTTTAACACCGAATTAAATTTCTAAACTCTTACGAAGATCGCCTAGTCAATTTTAGTTTTCCTCCACATGGAGTAGCCTAGTTGTTTTTATTAGTTTTATAAATGTTAAACCTGCTCCAGCTCACTCCAAATTTCATCAGCACATAGAAAAAAAAGTCAAATTTTAAGATGTATTTTGTTATCTATAATGGTCCCTTTCCCTACTTGCCAAATTTCAGTTTTCTACCCCACTAAAAAATAGGCTAGTTGTTTCTATTAGTTTTGAGCACCACCACCATCTGCGCCTGCACCACGGGACCCACAGTGTTGAAGGACATGAGATTTCCCACCCCTTTTTCCCCTCTATACCCCCTTAGAAGATGAGATTTAAAAAACTCTTTAAAAAAGAAACACAAAATTTTATAAAGTAGCCCTCATATATAATTTTAAGTTTTATGTCCATTAGTTCTAAAGATACATCAGTGAGTTTGAAAACATTTAACCCCCTTTGTTTCGTTAATATATACAAAGTATCAATATAATAAGTAGACACCCATATGTGAGATTCCTACATAAAATACATGTTTTTATTTTGGAATACCTTGATTAGATAGCAGAGTATCTAGGTTGATAATATCCCTTAATATATTTTTAACATTTTAGCCTCGTATGTGAGGTTCCCGTTATGTCGTGGATCATATTATATTACAGTATCACGTGTAATTTTTTCATTTATATTTATTATAAATCTTAACTTCATTAATGATAATCTTTCGTTCTTTACAATCAATCAAATACTAGTGTTGTTGCCAAGAAACAAGATGTATTTCTATATATTATAATAATGGTTTCCTAGATACATATTTTATCTAGTTAAAATATTAATTTTTCATATATATATAGTAAGTAATTTAAATGAAACTATGTTGAGGAATATTTTCATGTTAAAATACATCGCTATTTAAAACTTCAGGTTGTCTGTTCCATCACCAGCTAGTAGAACAGTCTCAAAAACTTTCACAATATTTGCCCCCTTATTCTTTTAAATTATTTAAAATACTGTAAATATAAATTAGCCCTTTTAATACAAAATCAAAACAAAGTATTTCTACTTGCCAAATAGTGCTTTTATTTTATATATATCTGGACATTTTAAAGTCAGAAAGAAGATAAAAAATATCAACCGGAGGAAGGGTTCTTCAAGGTCCTTCAAGTTCCTTCAAGTTTTATTTATATGTATTTGTTTATTGATATACGTCATTTAGAAAAAAATATGAATTATTGGGGAACAACAGCTATGCAGGAAACACAGTTAGAAATTAATAACTAAAGTTTGAAAACGTAAAAGTAGTAAGTGTATTTGTTACTAGATTTTACCAGTTTTGGAGGTCAGCAAGTTGACCCCTAGACAACAGTGGGAAGGCGGAGACATTATTTTCTCTCCTCTGTAATTAATATTCACCATATTTCTCTATTGACTTCTTTAATATTTTTCAACTGATTGTTTTTTATTCTTGATGAACCTCACCACTGTAGTTTCAATACAATTATTTATTCCTCTATACGCTGCTACATTGATTTCCTTTGACTTTTTTAAAATTGTTGGGTCGACATTTCAACAGTATGTTTAAGAAGAAATAAACAACCAACGGATGCTCGGGTTTTTCAGAATAAAAAAACTAATTTGTTGCAAGCTTAAAGTTAAATGTTATTTTATTTTTCTTCATAATTTATACCGAAAACCAGTGTTGATTGAAGTCTGAACTGCTGGGCATCAGAATGAATACAAATCTCGTTTACACTAGCTGTCATAATTGAGAGATATTCATCATTAAATATTGGGATGGTGAACCCGGCTGATTGGTCAAGTATGTTCATCAAGAAAGTAAATTGAATGTAGATTTGTACCTGTAAGAATTTCATATTTACTAGCATCGGACTCAAAGGCTGCAGCTACGCAAACATCTTTTGGTTTATTAAGATTTTTTTTTATCTAACAAAGGTAGCAAGAGGACCGATAATCCTTAATTCGTCTAACTATAAATCACAGTTTATTGGTATTAGTAGGGTATCTTATCAATCAACTGGTAAAATTAAGATCAACGTTTGCGTTATTGTTCTAATTGAATAGTTATGTCTAAGGTACTGAAACTCATAAAAAATGTAACTTAATAATTAAGTTTAAATTATTTTAAGACCTTAAAACTGTATCATTAGAATTATGAATTATTGTGACGTTAAATAGGTGAGACATTTGTTTTTGTGTTTTTTTATAGTAAAATTAAAATTTTGTGAACACTATTAAAGTGATAATTTTTTTCTAATACCAACACAACATATTACATTGCCGCATACCTCTGGGTATTTTAACCCAATTTATAGGTATGCACTTTCAGTATCAATCACAGGATGTAGTTTTCTTCTTTCAGAACAAGGACCGTGAAGTACCGCGATGATTCTCTAACAGGTAAGTCACCATGGTAATTCCTTTAATCTCGACCTGGTTACACTAGAATTACATAAGTACCAACCAAAGCATCTCACCACGAATACCTTGAAAGGTGGAGTATCACCTAGGTGGTCTATTGATTGAGCAGCTCATTAGGTTAGAGAGAGTTTTTCTATTACACCTCCAAGTCTCGATTATTTCAGAAACTGCGAATATGATATTAAAATTATTCTCATATAACTAAAGAAAAAACATTTTATTGGTACATTTTGACCTCGAGATTACTTTGAATCTTTACATTTTATATGCTTTCGAAACAAAAAAGGTGATTTTTCGATTTTGTCTGTCTTGTCTGTCTCTTGGCCTAGAGCCGAGACCATTTTTCAGAGGGTTGAAACCTCATATCTATTGTAGCTAAGAGGTTATACATAGGAGTGTTTGGAATCATTCATACAGCCCTATAGTTAATTGTAGTTTAAAAGAGATTTTTTTCAAAATCAGCTATAGAGATTTTGATTAAAATTTGTATCCAGGCACTTTTTAATATAAAAAACAAAATGATGCAAGTAATTTTACCGATAAAATGACTTGAAAGTTTGCTTTCATATGCGGATATCAACAATGTTGATAATATCGAAGCAACTCTTTGAAGTATGAAATTATCTATCATTGAAAAGTTTTAAGACTATTAAAAATAAACTATTTTAAATTAAATATAATTTTATAAATAAATAATTTCCAGAAAGATAGTAAGATATATATATAATTTTATTCATAGGTCTGGGAAATGAGGAGATAAATGTTATGCTCTTTGATAGAATGTGATGAAATTTTTACTATAATGATTCTGCAACAATATATATTATTTCTTTTCACTGGCTTACGGATTTTTAGTAAATATTTCTATTTTTAGGTAAAAGAGCAATAAAATATATCCGGGTCAGCGTGCAGTTGTTTTTCCATTGAATTGAGAGAAAATATTTGTTTTAACCTAAAGCTTCATTATTTGCTCCTATAACATATTACTTATGACCTTTTCAAAAAATGGTTATGGTATTTTTACGTGAAAGGGAAATTTTTTATTCTTTTTTCCCTAAAATATTGCATTGTGGATTTTATAAAATCTCTGAACTTTTAAAAGGATTCATCTTATTTATTAACATATGTGATGACACTTCACCCCCTCATATATTTGCATAGCACTATTTTAAAACGAACTTACTGAAATATAAAATGGTGGACATTTGTTAAAATGAACCACGAGACATAACATTTCTCTAGTTTTTTACCATTAACTTATTTTGGTTTTTATAAATTGTTTATAAAATTAAACACTCTGCTTCTTGTAAATTCAACACGATTTCTTAGCTGCAACTGAAGAACACATCTCAAGCAATTTAATCACTATGTATTTTAAAAAATGATTTTATTTTAATATAAATTCCTATTGCGAATTAATTTGATATAATGCTATTTATTTTGAATGTTGACTTTATTTAAATCTTTCTTAATAAATTTTAGTGTTAAACAGTTTAATCGTGAAAACGTAGGCCTAAGTGCATATATTTTATATTTCTTGTTCAACAATCTTTTGAAGAGATTAATCAATCACTTTGTTCACCTTAAATATTCCTAAATGTCATGCACCTTTATATTATACTGTTAAAATTTAATGCTAAATACTTACACCTATAATATACTACAGTTTTAGTTGGTACATTCAACTATCATAGTTACTCACTAAACATGTGCCATTTTATAGTAAAATATTGACTCCCTCTTGAAGATTACGATACCCCTGTTCAATTGAATACCTGGTACACATTCAACGAAACTAATCAAAAGCTAGTACGTGACTGTAGTCACTCATTGTACGTCATAAGAGATGGAAGATAAGTTAGAACAATTCTCAACAGGTACTTCCGGTCTCCAGTGAGTCAACAAAGTTGTTCATTACCTCAGAAATTTGAAACACACTAGTAACATGAACAAGATGGCATATCAATCAACTTTATATATATTTATATCCATAATAATAACTAGTTCACACTTAAAAAAACACTATTTATAAACTAAAATTTCTAAATTGTTCTTGTTGTTTAACTGAAAGGTAGCAATTTTGATAAAATTAAAATACAAAAACAGTGATAAATAGCTTTATTACATTCACTAAATTTAAGACTAATACCTTTCAGTGTGAAAGAGATATACAAAAGATAGTGTTGAGTATGATATGAAGTAGATAATAACCGTGATCTGGAAAATACAACGGAAATAGTTCAGTCACTGAATGCATGGTTCTTCAACTTATAAGCATCCATACAGAATAATAATGTATTGTCCTTTTGGAATCATAGATAATCTACCTCTCCCAAAAGATCGAATAATTTAAATTAATTCACCATTAATTAAATTAATCAAATAAGCCTGTTTTTAAATTAAAGTTAAACTTAATCTTTTCAGTATGGTTTTAATAAAAAAATGTCGAAACATTTTATATTATGAAAGTTAAGTTCAATCTTTGTTTTTACATTGTGCATTCGTAATTTCTTTATTCATCATTCAATTTAACTACTATGATCTGCCTAATAGATATATTTTTATATCTCTTTACATTCAAATGATAAAGTTCTGAAAAATTTCACTATTATAGTCTAAACAATCAACGCAAAGGAACAAATTTTAACACTACAGATTGACACAATTTGATTAGATTTTTAGTGTCTGGTGCTAGAATCCTTTCTGAAGACCTAGAAGGGTCAGACAGGAAGCTGGCCCATTGGACTCTTAGTGTCTGGTGGTAACATACCGTCTGAAAACCTGATAAGTCAGAGAGAAAGTTGGCCCATTGAACTCTTAGAGTCTCTGTGGTAAAATGGGGGTCACGGTGCTCAGGCGTTCGTCCGGCCCGACGTACTGCGGCCGCGTGCGCTCTGGGTCCACGCACGTTTCATGTAAACGAGCACTATACTTGTCCAATACTGATTATTTTATTCATCACTCTCAATGCACTTGCACTTATGCTCTCCACGTGCACCACGAAGTCACGTTTATCATCCAACACAACGCAACACAACCTGGTTGATATACTACGTTTTATTGTCTCTCTTCCTATTTTAACTATTGAGTCTCTATTAAGCACTCCTCTGAACAGTTATGTGGTCTTTGCAGGCACCAAACTCATCGGTGATTAGCCTACTGTCACAATTAGTGCAGTAGTGAGTATTTGCTGAATCTTACCACCAACTGTACTATAAGGCTCTTGAAAGCATACAATATTCACCTGAAGTTCCTCTAAAACTTTCCTGGTCTCGTCCAAAACGGTCGCACTCCACATAGCGTGTAACTGCCAAATTTATATTGTTTGGTTAATCATTACGGATAATGGGTGAAAACATAACATTTGGGCCAAACCTCCTTCGAATCGAACGCTATGTGATCGTTGACCTTCTTCACAAAGTGTTGGTAAATTTCCTCAACATTGAATTCTTCATTCCTCCTTTCGAATAGCTTTTTCACCTGGTCCAGTAATATTTTAGCATCTGTCGGGAGGTTCATTGATCTGAGCTAGATCCTATCTAAATATTTAGGTGTGGGGAAAGCTATGGATCCTCCCTTATCATAACCAGTCCTGACCATATGCCTCATCTCCAAATTGAGAGTTTGTTGCTCCTCTAACCTTGAAAGCTTGAGGGTCTCCTCGAAATTCCCATATATCTGGCCCGGATTTAAAAGGTCCACCTAACCATAAGAGTTGTTTTGTTCTTCTACCACTGCTGTATACTTTTTCACCTCTACTTCCTTCCCTTTTACTCCAAGTGCTACTGGTTCATCCACCGGATTACCTTACCTCCAATTCCTTTCTCCAATTTCTTCTGTCATTCTACCATGTACAAGCATGGGATCAATCTTCCAAAATTTTCACTTACACTCTCCCTCTTTCCACTCCTTTCTTTGTGTTCCTCCTTAGTCGATGTCACCTCATGCCCCGAAGACAATGTCACTACGAGCTTCAACTCCTCTCCTTTCAACTCAATATCCTTTCAAGGCTGTAATTCAACATTCCCGGTAGCCATACTCACCCTATGACCAAATGCCCTACTTGATGGATTGTTTCTTTTGCACGAATATGTGAACCTAGAAGCCGGATCTTAAACAATTGTATTTGATTTATATTAAATTAATTAACAACCACAAAAATGAATATATATTACGTTGAGAGATAGATTTAATATAAAATTTCATATAGTTGAGTAATGAAAGTTGTGCTAGCTCCTGTACATAAACATTGCAACCTGGAAGGAGAAATTTTATAATTTAGATTAGACTTACTTAGGCCCATTCCTATACTCTTTTTACCGTTTTTAATTATTTCACCTTTTTAACCTTTATAAGTAATTTTGGACTTTTAAACTATTTCGATCTTCTTAGCCACCATACCTTTTGTCACCTACTTTTACTTGCTTACACTATGTCAATAGAATTCTAAAGTTTATTGCCACACCTACAAATGTACGCCACCTACCCCTAACTTGAGTCCCTCTTATTACATCCTATTCATATATTGAGCTAGCTCTATTCTGTACACTGCACTACACCTTATCCATATCATGAGCTAGTTCTATCCAGTCTCCCTCACTACACCTTATCCCTAGCCTGAGGTAGTACTATCTAGTCCCCCTTATTAAACCCTATCTCTAACTTGAGCTAGTTATATCCAGTCAACCTCTTTACACCCTATCTCTATATTAAGCTAGTTCTATCCAGTCCCCCGTATTGCACCATATCCCTACCTTAAGTTTGTTCTATCCAGTCAACCTCATTACACCCTTTCTCTTTCAAGTCCTTCCTCATGTTATCCTCCCAACTAGGTCTTCTTGTGACGTTGTCACAGACATGAATCTAAAGAAGACAGTTTGGACTCACCTAGCCTGGTTCCCTTTTGACTGGCCTGCTTCACGGCTCCGAAAACACGCGCACTCATCAACATCATGTATACTACTAACCGTCCGTGGCTCGAGGTACAACTCCGAGCTAGACTCGAACAGATGAACATCGTGATTGCGCAGTCCCATATGCGCCAACGACTGTGTTCTGGTGAAATAAGACCTATCCACCGGCGCGTGAATTTGAATTATTACGAGGCTAAACGAGACTGTTCTCGAAGCATGTGCACGCCCCTTCCCCTGTCCCATCTGTGTTTCCCGCCGTATGTGAACACGTGACAGACTTTGTGTTATATATAACGGCTGGACTTTGTAGTGATGTGACTCATTTCTCTGCGCTCAATTAGGTGAGGCACTTTGTCTTAGCTTTAGACTTAGTCTATTTTTCGTCGTATCAAAATTATGTTTGGCTCTTCATGTTCAAAATTTATATGTTTCAGCTTTATTTATTTATACGTTACTCAAATTTAATTTCTTTAGAGACTGCAGAATTTGCCTGTCAGCCATTATGGATTGTTTGATATTTAAACTCCGTTTCTTTTTTTTGCAGACTCGCTTTGTCCGCCTCACGGACGGGTTTGGGATTTATTACGCCGCCATCTTGGGGCGCTAGTTATTTTTCTTAAAGTTAAACTTATTGAAATGTTTGGTTTGCTTGTCAAAGTTTTAAGGGTTTAGTCTTTTGTAATTGATGAACTTGTTGTTCAACTTTGGGGCCGCGAGCCCGCGCACTTAGCGCTTCGGCCAAGTTTATAGTTAGATTGATCTAATTTGAATGGTGTCTGTTATAACTGATTAGGTTGATTTAATTCATTGATTGTTTGTTAATTTTCCTCTTTTGCGCCTTGTAATGGCAGCTAGTAATTATTTAACATACTCATGTCGAATTTGTATCGGCATCGATGAGTTGTGTACACCAATACTTTTTGTCTTTATTTAACCTTTTCTAGTTAGGTTAGTCGCCTTCTGCGCTGGGTCAATTTTATATGTATACTTTTATTATTGTCTTACTGTTTTCTCTCAAAGACTTGGGGTCTTGCCCCATTATTTATTATTTCAATCAGTCCTTGTTGACTTTTTCACTCGACTACTCTTTGTATGTCTCACTTTCATATTTCTACGAGTTGTATGTTATGAATAAAAAATAAACTCTCTTGTAATCAACCTACCTTTTATTTATAGTGTGGTGAACCTATTAAATCAAAGGGGGGGTTACATTCTCAATGGTCTCTACCCATTGTGTTTGCCCGTCAGTATTCTGAACAAGGTTCTAGATTCTCTCATTCACGATACATGTCCTTCCCAACATCATTTATGAGACTTGATATTCCTAAAAATGTCTTGTGATGAGTGCCGGGTACCATTTTAAGCCATGTTACTTCTGTTAGTCCCTTTTAATTTGTATTAGTTTTACTTTATGCTTGTTCTTCAATATTTACAATTTTGACTTTTCTACTTTTTTATTTATTTTTTAAATTTAATCATATTTATTTTTACCCTTTATTTTGTATTATTTGAACTTTATTCTTATTTTAACCATTTTACCGTTTTTACCATAAATGTTATCTCTCTGGCAAAGCTGGGTACTTCAATGGTAGTCTAATTTATATTAAAGTGAGCATCAGTGATAGGAATAATGGTCGGATCTCAAACATCTCTAATCTGTCGGCCTTGCCTGAGATCTTCAGCTCGTGAAACCAATTAAATCCCAAAACCAACCATTTAAAATTAGTGCGCATGTGTATATGACAGCCATTGTGCTGAAGAGCTAACCGTAAGCAGCTGTGGATTCACACGTTCATCGAAAAACTAGCACAGAATATAAACGTGGTCATGTGACGAGCTAAGAGTCAATCAAAATATATCCACTTAACGTCTATTAATACACTCAACCGAGAATAGAACCTTGGTCTTCCCATTATCGGCAGTCTATTTACCTGTGAGAGTAGCGCGTTAGACCTGGTGGCCATCAAATTTGTTATACTATAATTGCATCACCTTTAATTTATTATATAAAACAATATGAGAATTTTTCTAAATTGGTCACCGACTGATACTACTATTTAACCGAATGCCTTTTATCTTAAAACAGAGTTTACATTTTTCTCCCATGTCCAACTACATTTTAAACAAGAGTGCTGGTTTACTCGACCCAGCCTAGCTGGGCAGTTTTACCGGTCATTACATCCCTAGCGTTCTTCACTTTGTTTCAATTTACAACAATGGTGGCTTTCTGTCTGACCTTTTTGATCTTCAAAAATAATTTTACCAACTTAGGGTGTAAAATCCCATCTAATTGTGTCAATCTCTGTAGTCAAAATCTGTTCCATTGCGTTGATTGTTTGCACTATATTATTAAAAATGTTCAGAACTTTATAATTTGAATTTAAAAAGATATTAAAATATAATATCTATCAATCAGATACCAGCAGTTAAATTGAATTAAGAATAAATAAATTATGAACGCGCAATGTAAAAGCAAAGATTGAACTTGACTTTCATAATAGTGTATTCTGCCAGTTTTATTAAAACCACACTAAAAAGGTTAGGTTTAACTTTAATATAGAAACAGGCCTATATGATTAATTAAATTAATATTGAATTGAATTGAACTTCATAATTATTTTATGAGAGGTTAAATATAGAGGATTTTAAAAAGGACAATACCTTATTATTGTGTTGGTATGGTTATATGTTGAGAAACAATGCATTCAGTGACTGAACTATTTCTGTTGTATTTTCCAGATTAAGGTTATTATCTAGTTATTATCTTACTCAACATTATCTATTGTACATCCCGTCCACACTGATAGTAGTCTTAACACTATTGACTGTAATAGAGCTATTTATCACTTTTTTTGTACTTTAATTTAATCAAAATTGCTACCTTTCAGATTAAAAACAAGTACAAAATAGAATTAAAGTGTATCAGTAGTATTTTTGTAAGTGTGAACTATTTATTATTACGGACATAATTATATAAAATTTATTGGTATGCCATCTTGTTCATGTTAATAGTGTGTTTCAATTTTCCCAGGTGTTGCACCTTTTTGTTGACTGACTGGAGACCGGAAGTACCTGTTGAGAAATGTTCTAACGTTTCTTCCATCTCTGTGACTGTTGTCACACGCTAACTTTTGTTTAGTTTGGTTGATTGTGTACCAGGTAGTCAATTGAACAGGGGTATCGTAATCTTCAAGAGGGAGTCCATGTTTTACTATAAAATAGTACATGTTTATTGAGAAACTATGATAGTTGGATGTACCAACAAGACTGTAGTATATTATAGGTTTAAGTATTTAGCATTAAATTTTAATAGTATAATATGTTGTTACATGACATTTAGGAATATTTAAGGAGATCAACGTGATTGTTTAGTCACTTCAAAATATGGTTTAGAAAGAAGTATAAAATGCATGATATATTCCCTTACATTTTTAACGATAACAGTATTTAACACTATAATAAATTAAGAAAATTTAAATAAAGTCATCCTGAAATCAAAATAATTTACAATAGAAGTTTATATATTTTTTAAATTATTTTTTAAAATCCATAGTGATTAATTTGCTTAAGATGTGTTCTTCAGTTGAATCTAAGAAAATCTTGTTGTATTTTCAAGTAACAGGGTGTTTAATTTAATAAAAAAATTTATAAAAACAAAGATAATTTTCCGGAAATTAATTAGAAAAATGGTATGTCTCATGTTTCATATTAAAAATGGCTACCATCTTATTTTTCAATAATTTTGATTGAAAATATTGCTGTGCAAATATTTTAGGGTGTGAAGTGTCATCACATATGTTAATAAATAATCTGAATCCATCTGAAATTTCAGAGATTGTATAAAATTCACAGTTCAATCTTTTAGGGTAAAACGCATAATATCGCTCACATTAAACGAAAAAATACCATAGCAATTTTATTGAAAAGTTCATAAGTTATAAGTGATAGTAGAAAATAATGAAGTTTTTAAGTTAAAACAAACATTTTCTCTTAATTTGATGGGAAAATAAATGTACGATGCCCCGGACAGACTTTCTCGCTCTTTTACCTAAGAGAATTATCATTTATTAAATATTGAAACTAAATTATATTCAATGTTGCAGAATCATTAGAGTTAAAAAGCATCACATTCGAGGCCATAGGCCAAAGGACATAACAATCATTTTCTCATTTCCCAGACCTATGTTTAAAAATATATTTTTTCCTTTCCCTTTGGAAATTATTGGTTTATAGTAATATATATATATATATATATATTTTTATAGTCTTAGAACATTTCAATGATAAATAATTTCGTATTTCAAAGAGTATTACAAGAATTGTTGATATCCGCCTATGTAGACAAACCTTGAAATAATTTTATCGGTAAAATTATTGCAATATTTTTTTGTAATATTGAAAAGTGTCTGGGTACAATCTGTTATCAAAATCCTTATAGTTGATTTCGAAAATAATCTCTTGTAAACTACCCATTTGGATGGATATTTCCAAACACTCCCATGGATAACCTCTTAACTACCCTAGATACAAAGTTTCAACCCTTGGTAAAACGGTTTCGGCTCCAGACCAAGATACAAACAAGACAGACAGAATCGAGAATATTGATACTTTATAATGAAGATGAGTAAGATTAACTGAAACAACAATAGCCATGAGGTCCAAATTGCTATATCCCGGTCATCATTACAACTAGACGGGTTACAAGAGTTAGATAGTTTGTTTCATATGAATAATGATAGAATTATTGGTGCGCTACCGGTCGTTATAAGTACCAACTTAATATAACCTTTTTTTAAGTTTAGGACGATAAAATAAATCACATAGCAACAATAGAGCGATAATATTTTAACAGGTTGACAATGAATTCATTTATTTATTTGAAAAGCGTATCATAGACAGAGGTTTAAAGCCACCAATTACGGGCCACTTTAATAAAATAATTGATACCAGATTATTTTATGTTATCTGGTAGATCTTTGTCTCCAAATAAAATTTATCGGGTTTTAAACTTAGTCAGTTTATGTTGTAAGCCTATTTAATAAAACGAGATGGATTTTAATATAAGCTATGATGTGTGTTGCAGGGTACAAAATGGCCGCAAAAGAATATCCACTGGAAGATTTGGCAGTTAATGCTGTTCAAATCAAGAGAAAATCAATGAATAGAAATTTACAAGAAGTTCCAGATATTATTATGAATTTCGAGGACATTTTGGAATCCGGTTTCGATCTAAATATTAAGTTAATGAACCCTCACATTTTTAAAACGTTCACAATTCTAAATTACGAACATTGTACCAAACAATCACATAAGATCAAGAAAAATGCTGCCTTTGAAATTCGTAAAAACAATAATTCAATTTCTAAAAACAAAAATATAAAGTGGTGGCTCGGCGGGTTGAGTGATTTACCCTCGTCTGAAAAAATTAACAATTCAGGCTACAATTCTATATTCACAACAATCCTCTTGGATAAAAATATAAAAATTACAGTTGAATATCCAGATGATATAGACATTTCTATAACTTTTGACCAATTTTCGGAAATCGGTCCTAAATTAATTACAAAGTTAATTAACCCTTACTATTCTAGCAGTGATAGTAAATCTATTAGCAGTGTTTCAGACTTTTCCAAAATTCCAAGATATGAGAAATTGATACCGAAAGAAGTATATTTCAAATGGTGGTTTGGAGAACTGATTGATTTCCCCTGTACAGAATATTTCAACTAGGAAAAACTATATCTTGTATAGAAAGAATCTTCAGGAGAAGTAGGGAATGGCTTCAGAAATTAAATATTTTCATATAAATTTACAAATGGATCATCTTATTCAAAATTAAAGTTTTTTTAATTATTGCTCTTCAAAACTCAAAATTTGTAAGTGGAAATAATACATGCTTAAATTTTGCCATTGTGTTGATTACATTTCAAGGAAAATTTAACATTATTTAATCAGCCCTTTCCTGTTAATGACTGCAAAGAACTGTTTTCATTTTGCAATTTTTTTTTATTACCGCGTCTTACTACCCGTTAGGGTTATATACCGCTCTGTTTATGTGCATGTTAAACCCTTTTTAAGTATCATACCAACTCAGGATTCACCTGTTTTATTAATATTGGATGGACACTACAGACACACTCGCAATCTAGATATAATCGATATGGCTCGAGCCAATCACGTTACTATTGTCGTGCTTCCTCCTCACTCAACCCACCGGCTTCAGCCCCTTGACTAGACATTCATGGGCCCTCTAAAGGCTTTTCACAGTGAGGAAGTAAGGATGTAGCTTCGTCACATTAATAAAGCAATCACTCCTTATGATATAATGGACCTATTACAAAAAGCTTACTCAAAGTCCAAACTGAGGAAATTTGAGTCAATGTTTTCAAGTCAAAAGAAATATATCCCTTGAACACAAACATTTCAAAATTGCAGACTTCATGAAATGGGAAGATGAAAGAAAGAAGACAATTAGCTGTACAAATTTATAGTAACAAGATAGGTAGTATAATTTTTGAGTGTTTTTACTCTATCATTTTGTTTATAAAACGTCATAATTTTGTAGAGCTATTTATCTTAAAATTGTATTGGAATATATTTTTAAAAATTGTAAATAATAGGCTTGTACTAACTTCTGTTTATGAACATACATTTCACTTAAATGACTCAAGAGTTTTCTTTGAAACACATTTTTTTACGATATTTTATTGAATTTTAAGTGTAGCCTATATTTACACCTTGATTCTAAAAAATTGGGTTATACGGTTTTGATTAAAAATGCCTATTAATTGATATATTTATTTCTTATAATAATTTAAAGTTGCTAACTTTAATTAAGCATGCTTAGCTACACACAGACCCAATGTCTTAGCTCAATAGTGAAAGAGTTTAAATTTCAATTCTTAAACAGATCATTAGCCCATATTTCCACCTTTTCCTCTTGATCAAACTACGGGCTCTTGAGTGATTTGGGGAAACTGTAGAAACTGGTAAGTCCAAAGTCTATTGTAATTTTCTTTAGATATAGGCACCGTGCAAAGTGCAGACAATATTTGGATTCATGACACGATCGCGCAAGATAGCCACATTTTTAAGTTCTTGCAGGGTAAGTCTGGGTGTCATTATGTTTATTGCGATCAAATACTCGAAAATCCTAAGACATAACTCAAGGTTTCTCATAAAATACTTGGACAATCACAGTATTTTTATAGAACTCTTTATAAAAACCTTAAGAGGCATGAGGATATTATTAAAACTCCCAAATTCAAATTAGTTTGCTTTTAAAAAACTGTTTTCTAATGAAAGAAGTATGATGAGGGTTAGAGGGCAGACATATTTTCTCTCTGTATAAAACCTTTTCCTAATTAAAAAATAGATGAATAGTAAAAGTGTACGAAATGCTTGTCATGAACTGAGTTTTATTTTGATTGAAGTTTCATTTCTCTAACTCTCGCGTTAACTTAACGACGACGCTAGTTGTAACTGAACGTTGTAACATCCAAAGTAGTATTTATTATCACTTAATCTTATGTTAAGCCCTAACGAATTGAATATCCTGGCATTGTAAGATTTGGCCTAAAAATAAAATGTTTGTTTTCAGGTTGTTGTGATACGTCAAAATCTCTGGTTAGATTATTTGGACGATCACAATTCTTTCTCTCTGAGGTTTTATGAAAAAGTAGAAATAAACAATGAAATTTGTTTAGTTTGGTATGGATTGCACATCGCACTAAAGGCCATTTCACATCAAAATATTATGCGTCACATGTTTTAAGCAGCATAGTCTTGCTCATCAATTTGACCGTTCTCACCATAATATTATTGTTACGATGCCAAAGGAGGCTGATGATTGAGTAAACAAAGATATAAATGTTTTAATTGAAATGATTCTCACTATCCATACACATCTGGAGATATTAAATCCACACTTCTTCCCGTTGAGGTGACCATTTTAATGTTGATTTAGATTCAAAACGCTGTATGCAGTCACAATTTTATGTCACACTAATGTCAGCCATATTCCAAATTTGAAAAGTCTGACTAGAAATTTCCAAATTTTTAATAGGATGAAAAACTCCAACAACGCCCCTCTGCACATAAGATGAGATCCTTTAATTTAATTTAAATCTATTTTAATACTCACTTTAAAGTTTCACGATAAACAGTATAAAAAATATAGTAATATAAATACTAATGTTCCCGTGCAGTACAATAAAAGTTAAACTTTTTTTTTCATAATTTAATTATTTTTAATTTCATGAACGGAATGAGTTTTGTCTGATACACATGGTTTTTGCTATACAGACAACATATTTTAAACAATTGTGAATGTAACATTTTAGTAATTTTATTGTACATATTAGATCATTTCCCTGAGTATGAAAAGTGACTCTCTTACTCTAACGCGATCTCTAGAAGTCTAAACATATAAATTACCCTCGTGCTTGTCTACACAAGTGGCTTTATGTGGGTTTGTGGCTCTAGTTCGCAAAGATACCGCCGTAGCTTTACATACATAATTGAAATGAAAGAATAAATAAAGTCAGTTTATAACTTGAAGAGTATTTTTCTCTTTTGAACCTGAAAAAAATAAATTGTATGAAACTACACACTGACTTTCACGCTCCATTTTTTAAAAATGGAAATACTGACTCAAAACTCGTAATAAAGGTCAAACGAAATAATATACATTACTAAACTGGGCACAATTTACTCTATAAGTACGTACGTAAATCTTTTTGACTCCTGGTTTTAAATATTATAATTTTCTTTTAAAGTATTACAGTTCTCATTTGTTTATTTGGACCAATAAAGAATATATATTTTGGGTCCACACTTCGTATTAATATTTCGACTTCCAGTTAAGACTTTCTATTTTTTATTAGGGGTTGTACATCATAGGGTTATCGAATTGTTATTAAATTCCTCATTTTTAAATGTTGAACAATAAACAGATAAGTATTGACTATTGAGTTTTAAATAATAGATATAGATCATTGCTCTACAAACATTTCCCCTAAGAGGTTAAAGGAAAAAGAACATCAACTTTTTGAGAGACTTACTTAATTAGTTATTCTATGGCATTAGATAATTATTACGTTAAAATTTAGTTATTTTTCTATACGATTAAAGCTCACAAAATTGTATAAATATATTTGCCAATATCTAAGAAACTATTAGTTTATTAAAAATATATTTCAATTAATGTTTTTTATTTTTTAATATTACTACAATTTTGCAATGATAAGTTATCTATTATCTCAAATAGTTGCGGAGATATGGAAATTATCACTTCTGTAAAGTATCCTAAATTCATTTTCATGGGAGAATGAAAATAGGCAAAAAAAAATTAAATATTAATCAAAGCATAGATACGAATTGTAATCAGAATCGATAAAGCTGATTTTGAGAAAATATGAATTTTTCTTTTTATCCTTTAGTAAGCTACCTAATATTAATTTTAAGGTAATACAGACACAGAGACAGACAGACGGCTTTGCAAATCCACTTTTTAGCGTTTGGAGGGTAATGAAACGTAGCCATTCATCAATATCTCGGGTAAGATTTTTTTTAAGATCATAATACTTTACCTTAAGTGTTGGAAAAGTTAATCGATATCAATTTTTATTTAAAATTATTGGTTTTATAAGAGTATATTTCAAGTAAAAGATGTTTTATTATAATTAGACCTACATAGACTATTCACCTTGATAAGTAACTTCATATCTGAAAGACTTACTAAAAAAAGTACAGGGACCTTGAAGTGGAACGGGATATGATCTTAAAAGATAATCATATATAAATAATTAGGGCGAGTTAAGACTCAGTTTTGATATTAATTAAAAGTTTATTATATATAGAACAACATGAAATAAAGAAAATGCAAAATATTATGAGTAATTTTTTTTTTCAAAATGTTATGTCATTTGTTCCGTTCTGCCCCATAATATTCAACGAACAAATGAATACAGAAAGAAGCAAAAGGTAATTTTAAAAACTAGAACCTATTTACATTGTTTATATACTAAGACAGCTTCGTCATCTTCACTGTCAATACCACTACAAGAGTTGTGGAACCACTTTATACAACTCTGGCACGACACCCAGCCTTCATCTGACGTTGAATAAGAATCTCCACAGTAAAGATATGCAACATCTTCTTTATTTTCATAAGTATCACTGTCCTAGATAATATTCTCTTTCCCTTTTTCATATTTTTTTGGAGTCTTCTTGAATTTTTTTTTTCATTCCATTTTTGTTAGTTTAGGTGTCAAATAATTTTTTCCTAATTGTCTCTTCTTTGGCCTTTTCCTTTCTTTTATTGCCTTTTTCTTTTTCCCTCTGTTCTTTATTTTTAATGACCAATAACAGTTCATTTTTATAGGTAAATCTTGTCAAAAAAGCAGTTTTTCCCTTTTTTATATTAGTCCTCTTCACATTTTGATTAATCAGTAGAATTGGTATTAAAATCTCAGGTGATGCAGTTTGAAATGCTGAGGGATTAGGCATAGGAGAAGGTTCATTTGACACCCAGGAGGAGCATCCGAGTTGGGATTCATTATTCAAATCTTCATTTGTCTTGGTTTTCTTGGTAGAAGTTTCAATCACAGTTGGACGAGCAGTCACGAGGGCCAGATGTAGATATTTTATGGAGCTGTCTTCAAGGGAAGATGTAGGATTTTTGGAGGACATTCACTACCATCTAACTATATGTCAGAGGTAGCTGCAGGTAGGTAGTCTGCACCAAAAAAACATTAGTATCAGTAGGTCCAGTTCCTGTCTTCGTAAAACCGTTAATTGCATTTATCATTGTAGCGGCGTGTATAAATGCCACCCCAAAGATCGAAGACACCTGGAATAAAGTAACAACATTTGCTGGATTGCACCTAAGCCATTTTCTAATTTCATTCCCGTAGTAAAGGCTAAAAGGTTTAGAAAATGTTACGTCCGGGGACTGGAGCCTATGGGAGGTTTGGGGTGGCAAACAGAGCAACACCATTCCATGCTCCCTGGCCATGTCTATTAGTTGGAGTTTTTTTTTGTGGGTTGAATGACCGGCTAGAATGAGAACAGGAGACTCTATCGTTGCTTTAGAAAAGTTCATACATTTTTCAAACCAAACAATAAACAACTCTGTGGTCATCCAGCCTGATGAGTGAGTCTCAGACCAACCTCCTGGAGCTAAATCAAGTTCATATTCTTGTTTCTTTTTCTGCCTTAGAGAGATAAACATTGGAGATATAAATGACCCAGACATGCACACAACTACAGTGACCGTTTCACCCCATTCTGCAGAGGTCAGTGCCACTACCTGTCACTTTACATTAAGGGCTATTATTTTGGATTGGCTTTAAGGATTTACTAAGATTCCACTTTTATCGCAGTTAAATATCTTTTCAACTGTGAGTTTGTACTTCAATATTTTGAGTAAGCAGAGGAAAAAACTGCGAAACAATTATTTTGTTGAATTCCATGGCTTTTGCACCCGATGTATTTATCTGGGGCTCAAATGCTCAATGTAGAATGTTTGAAAGAAATCCCTTAACCCAATCCTGACCTTCCATACCGGTATTGCTGTTAAATATGTGGATTAGGCCGTTTCATTCGGCTAATTGGTAGGTCAATGATCTCAAATCTTGCATAGTAAGGCCAAAATATCTATTCTCCATAAATTTTAAGTAAGCTACCAATTCATCCTCCTGTTAGGAAGTAAAAACCTTACTAAATTTCCCTCCCGACTCATCGATTTTGTAACCAGCATCCTTCTTTTTCTTTTTTACGTATCTTTCCAAAGAAGATTTTGGTACTTTAAACTACCGAGACGCCTTTAAAAATTCCATTTCTTATTAAATAACTGCCTGCATTGATAATTCCAAAGAATTTACATACCATTGTTGTCTATTAGTGTTTGTTACTTTATTTCTCACCATCTGAAATCATAAAAATATATTGTTTAGAGCCTTATAGTAACAAAAAATATGGTGGCCAGGAATGGCATACAATCCCGTTACACCCCACGGTCATGTATTAGGTTAGCAATTTTTACCGGATTCTAAACAAAACCAGCTTAGCCAAACAATGTCATCAAACTACAGCTAATTACATGTTCTTTAAGCGTGCATAGCATTTAAGGTATAATACGTAAAAGTATTTGTCTTACCCATTCATTGTGAAACCTTCTTCCAAACTAAATCAAAATGGCAGCCTCAGCTTCTTTACGACTTGTTGTAGTTCAACCTATTCACACTAGGTTCTAGTATCTTCAAATAAATAAAATAATGCCATCCCATTGTACCCCACTATCTTGTTCCATCCCGATTTTCCCTACGCATCAGTACGAAACACTTAAGTTATTTTGACAAAACATTAAGAGTAGCCATTTTGTTTGAGATATTGATTAAATATTAGAAATGAAATTTAATCAAAATCGTTTGTGCCAATTTTCATAAAATCGATTATTTCTCTTTCCTCCCTTAAGGAAAATACCCTTAATTTTAGGGTAAGATATCCAATTCTCAATACACCTCGGGACAACCCTATGAAAACCCTAGATAACAAGTTTTAGTCCAATCACTAAGATCATTTAGGATCTAGCCCGAGGTACAGACAGACAAAATACAGACAGACAGACAAAGAGACAACCTAGCGAAAATGTCTTTTTCGTTCTTGGGGCTCACGAAACGTCAAAATTCATAAAAATCTCGCGTTTTAGTAGATGATCTCAATACTTTCTCTACCTGTAAAGTGCGAGAAAGTAAAAAGATTAACTGCTTCGTAGTAGGAATTTAAGATTATTCAAGAAGTCTGACACATTATATTAACTTCATAGTATCAAAATATAACTATTTTTTATCCCTCATTGCTTCTTACTACAAGTCCAAGCTTTATTCATTTAAGTAGAAGGAATGTGCACACATTTGCGTGGAGGTAGTTTGGTAAATTATTTAGGAAAAAATTAAAATAATTACATCCAGAGCGGGATTTTAATCCTGTTCTCCTCATCATCGCCAAAACAGACCAGATTAACCTCACATTACCCGATTAGGTGGCCAATACCCTCGCAGTAGTAGATATACTTCCGGTGAAGGGGAGGTAAATCGAGGTTCGAATCTTGGTCGGATGTACTGAGTTTGGTTTTCCAAAGTGGTTCCAGTCTCTATTTCTCCGTGTAAAAGTGGGTACACTTATTCTCAATATAACTTTATCGCTAAAACTATTTTCATAATTATTAAATATGAATATAACCCAAATGAGTAGTAAGATGCGGTACTAACAATACTATCACATTTAGTACAATTAACCATTCATGAGGGTGGTTAAATTTAGAGAGAGTGTACCCACTGTAACGTAGAGGGAAAATGGAAAACAATTTTGGTAAAACCACTCTCAGTACACCCTGCCTGCATTCGAACACCAATCTCAACGTCATCTGCAGTATGTTATATAGCGAGAGTGTGTAATAAATAATACCATGCTTCCACATATAAATTATTACTCAATATAGATTAAAAATAGTAATATGATTGAGAAATGGTAAATATAATAATTTATTAATAAATTAATTTAATTGTAAATATTTCCACTACCATCACGTAAAACTAAAGTTAAACAATTTGTGTTTTATAAATTAATACGATCCATTTGAATGATTGGGCACTCTTAGCAAGTGCTTGACAAGTGTAGAGTATACAAATACAATGTTGTCTCTATTTACATTACAATAAAGTTGTTATTACACATACAAAGTTATTTGTATTTACATTACCATAAATTTGATACTACACACACAATGTTGTCTGTATTTATATTACCATTAAGATGATAATACACATCAAATGTTGTCTGTTTTACATTACAATAAAGTTGTTACTACACATATAATGTTGTCTGAATTTACATTATAATCAAGTTGTAACCTAACAAACAATTTTGTCTGTATTTCATTATCATCAAGTTGTTACCACACATACAATGTTGTCTGTATTTACATTACCATCAAGTTGTTACTTAACATACAGTTTTGTCTGTATTTCATTACCATTAAGATGATACTACACACACATTATTGTCTATATTTAAATTATCATCAAGTTATTACCACACATACAATGCTGTCTATATTTACATTACCATAAAGTTGTTACCACACATACAATGCTGTCTGTTTTTATTTAATCATCAAGTTGTTACCACACATACAATGCTGTCTATATTTACATTACAATCAAGTTGTTACCACACATACAATGTTGTCTGTAATTATTTTACCATCAAGTTGTTATTACACATACAATGCTGTCTATATTTACATTACAATCAAGTTATTATTACACATACAATGCTGTCTATATTTACATTACAATCAAGTTGTTACCACACATACAATGTTGTCTGTAATTATTTTACCATCAAGTTGTTATTACACATACAATGTTGTCTGTATTTACATTACCATCCAGTTGCTACCACACATACAATGTTGTCTGTAATTATTTTACCATCAAGTTGTTACTACATATACAATGTTGTCTGTATTTACATTACCATCCAGTTGCTACCACACATACAATGTTGTCTATATTTACATTACCATCAAGTTGTTACCACACATAAAATGTTGTCAGTATTTACATTAGCATCAAGTTGTTACCACACATACAATGTTGTCTGTAATTATTTTACCATCAAGTTGTTATTACACATACAATGTTTTCTGTATTTACATTACCATCAATATGTTACCACACATACAATGTTGTCTGTATTTACATTACCATCAATATGTTACCACACATACAATGTTGTATGTATTTACATTACCTTCGAGTTGTTATACACAATAATATGTTTCTGTAATTTGAGTAACATTAGGTTTAGGCGGAAAATAAATTTTCTTTATTGAAAATACTGTATAATTTTGGGAATCTATATTTCAATAACTATAGAAATTAATGAAATTTTAAAAACAACGGATCTTTCTACCATTTCTCCAAAAACTTTGATTTTAAGCACTAATATTTAAAATTTTCGTCGATGGCCATTTTACTACACATAGGCTAATCCTCGTGTTTATATCCATGGCTACCTTAGCCTAATCAAACACAAAGTTTAGTATTGGTATTAATCATGATTAATACCAATACTAAAATCCATGTAAAACTCTGTGAGGGTTCAAAATTTTTTGCGCCCCTAGGCACGAATATATTATGCTCGACGCTACCATTTTTTTTTTGTTAAGGCATTTAGGAAGTTTTGGAGTGGATGGGAGTTAATATTCGAAAAATATTACAACCAAAGATAATCAAACATGTACCCGTAGTTAAGTGGACAATCATTTAAGGAAATAAATCATAGTGAACCTAGACGGGATTCAAAACCTGACGCCTCAATTAATGTCAAGCCAGATTGGACGGGCTTTGGTATATGCATAGACCTCTCTCTGTGGCTTAGCCCAAGTGTCTACTGATTCTAGCTATGTTAAGTTAAGCGAACATTTATTACTTACTAAAGAAGACCAAGACACAGAGGGGAGGATAACATTTGGATAGACCTGAGAGAGATAGGGTTTAATGAGGTGGACTGGATAGAATTAGCTCAAGATAGGGTTAGGGTGTAATGGGGTGGACTGTATAGAATTATCTCAAGATATGGATAGGGTTTAATGGGGTGGACTGGATATAATTAGCTCAATATAGGGATAGGGTGTAATGGGGTGGACTGGATAGAATAACATTATCTGGTAGTTACTAAAGCCACTTAAACAATTTTATTATATCCACACATCAAATTATTCTATGTGCAGCTGTTAATGTTGATAGATACTATACATAACTACAAGATAACACAAATAATATAGTAAAATGTTATCAATTTTGTCTGCAAAGAAACATGTTGAACTTTCTAGACTATTCTTCAAATCAAAATCATAGTATATAGATTATATACTTTAGAAATGTAATCCCAAAAGCAAAAAAATTGTGTGAATTAGATTTATCTTTTACTATTTTGACTGCCTAGTAATGTTCGTGCCAGAGGGCTCTATGTAAAAAGGCTTCTGTTTCATCTTGTGTGGTTTTCTGGTTATGGGGAGGTCAGGGTTAAAATACTAGCTGATTATATACTGAGTTGTACTTTTCAAAAATATTTTTTTAAAGTTTATCCTTGAAAATGACACTACATTTCTTCCAAAATACATGGCTGTGATCCCTAAACAACTTGTGTAGATAAGCGATATAATCTTTATGGCTAGAAAAAGACGTGGTGTATATAAATTAAATTACATCTTAAAAATACTCAAAATATAGAGGTAGGAATTAATGAATTAAATAAATTTGAGCTTAAATTATCATTGTAACAAGTTTATAAAATAAATATTTTATTTATCGACTACTTTCTGTATTTTTTTCCTACACTTATTGCTTGTCATTCTAATTTATTTTCTTAGATTTGCACAAATCGGTGGTTGCATAGTCTGGTGTGTCAATCTCGAAACATATTGGTTCCCTGGTGAAAGATATAGGAGATGGAATCCAGCTAAGATGTTCTGATGATGTTTTTGCCTCTTAAATTGTTCCATGCTCTAAATTCACTAAAATAAGGATACAAATACTCTTAAGTCTAGTTCCTAAATCTCTACTCTATTAATTCTAATTTCGGATATCTCGAACAGGTAGTAAGGCTGAGTGCATCAATAATGTGTTTAACTTTAGTAAATAAGTAACTTTGACTCGGTAAGCGAGAAATTGTCGTACAAACGTCTTGCTTTAACACAATATTTAATTATACGATGCGTTATGTTCAAAAATAGAGCTTATGACAAAATAAAGTTGAAATATTCCAATATGGCTCTTTTTCTTTAACAACTCTATATTTTAAGTTTCATTAATAGATAAAATGTGTGAAAATATGAAATTATTTAAATTTTAACGACTTATAAATTATAAATGTGGAGTAATGAGATTAGGCTTGATGAAAAAGAGCTCTAAATGTATTTTTCCTCTAACAAATAATATAATTTCTTATTGAACTCACAAAAGAAAAGTTTAATATATTTGAGAACCAGCAGCAGGATTTTCTCTTTACTTTGAGATAAGAAGATTCGAAGTTTGGATTTCCCTCTTTCTTACTGAAATTACTAAAGTTGATTGTAGGTGAAGACTGAAACCGATAAAAAGCTCAGACTGAATAGAGAAGCAGATCCATAAAACCACACAGGTCATTGGATTTTAAGCCATGTTTCCTGACAGCTATTAATAATTTCTCAATGACTGAGGCGGCCATCTTAAGTTGGATTACACTATTTATTAATATTATATATTTCGCTAAAATTATTTAATAAAAGTATATTTTATTTTGGATTACCATTTAAAGTTTAATCGGTTAAGAAATCGTTAGTGAAATGTTAAATAAATAAAACTTATTTGGTTATTTATGTGATTCCTCTGCAATCCTGAAAATTTTATATTTTCTACCTCATCTAAAAATGTTTTCCCCACTAATTTCAACCACCTACACCTACTCCTCCATTTTAAGACTGATTTTAATTTCCAAACTTTTATGATTATTTAGAGTTGTTCCTTTATTTGCCTGCTCAATTTTGGTTTTCCTTAACATGGAGTAGTTGTTTCTATTAGATTTGTAAATCTTAAACCTCCCCCAATTCGCTCCCAATTTCTTCCACTCTTGTTAAAATATGTCAAATTTTAAGATATATTTGGTTATCAGAAATGATCCCTTTCCCTACTTACCAAATTTCAGTTTTCTACTCCATTGAAAGTAGGCTAGTTGTTTCTATTAATTTTGAGCACTATAACCATTTGTACCTTTACCGCGGGACCAATCGTGTTGAAGGACATGAGATTTACCACTTATTTTTCCTTCCATACCACCTAAGGGGATGAATTTTTTTTAAAAAAAACTATTAAAAAAGAATCACTCAATTTTAGAAAGGAGCCTTAATTTTAAAATTTCAAGGTTTTATGTACACTGGTTCTAAAGATATAACATTGAGAAACATGAAATAACTCTATACACCAACAAGCATAGCAATCAATCTCCTATTTCAAAGTTTTGAATAAAAAATATATTTTTATAAAATCCAGCAATTTCTGAGATTTTTATATTTGATAATAGCTTAGAAACTGTTTGTTTTTATATGAAATACAGGCATATTTAAGTAAAAGATTTTTTAATTAATAGTAGCATAATTTTACAGTGATAATTTATTTCATATCTCAAAGTGTTGCAAAGCTATAATCTAAATTTGAAAATACCCCTAATAAAAAGTTCACTCAGAGACATTTTCATGGGATGAGTAGCATTGCCATCTTATGTGTAATTTTTTTGACGTGAATACGTCTTTAAATTTGCTACCATACGGGGGCAATCCAAAAAACCTAATGATAACAAAATCGAGGGATACAGTTTGGTTTTGTAGTTTCGAATCTTTCCTCTACATCCAAAATTAAATTATACCACTGGATAGCTAAAGGATCAAAGAATTCATTACGATAAGTGAGAATAGTGACGCATGCGCGTAGTGGAGGGGGAAGCGCCGCCATTTTGAGGTTATTTTGCTGCGTATCGAGATTTGCAATTAGTATAACTTTTGACTCGGAGAAGCTACGATGTTCGTTTAGGTTTTAATCGTCAGCTGTCGTCAAAATCTATCGATTGTATATAAAACATTAGCTTAACGTAGTGACAGTGAATATAATAAGGTGTTAGAATATAAAAATATAATCAAAAATACAGTTTGGCGATGTAGTTTCGAATCTAAGTTATATTGTAACACAATAATTATTTGCTTCCTTGCTTTTATCCTAAATATATAAATAAAATATTTTATTTAAAAAATATAACCCGTTACATAAACGTATTCACGTACAACNTAATTAAAAGTCCACTCAAAGACATTTTCATGGGATGAGTAGCATTGCTATTTTATGTGTAATGTTGTTTTAATATTTATTTGAGTTGATTAACGTGCCCTTTCTGAAACGAGTATATTTGAAGACGATTTACATTCAAACTTAAATTTAAAAGAGACACAACATCCAGGCCCTAGCACTTAATTCATCCGTGTGAAAGAGGAAACCTAAACTTCACCAATGATAAATTTTTCAGCCATGCCGGGACACGAACCTTAATCCCTATCTTAGTATACAGACACTCTACCGAATGAGATAAGTTTTGTTTTTTTACATGTGGCATCTTTGATCGGGAAAGAACTACTTTCAGACGGGGTGGATTCGTCCGCGCGGTTTGATCCGTACGGAAATTGTTAGCTATCCAGACGTCGCGGAATCCGTGCGGAATATAAAAGAAAAGTTAAATAAAACATCGTTATTATTTACAAAAATAAGACGTGTTTAACCTTACTCAACTTCATTATAAAATAGAAATATGATAAATAGATGCCCATGTGTGAAATTCTTACAGAAAATACAGGTTTTTATCATGAAATACCTTGATTAAATGGCGCAGTATCTTGGGTGATGATATCCCTTAGTGTCTTTTTATCATTTTAGACTAGTACCTGAGGCTCCCGTAATGTTGTGGATAATATTATATTAGGCTCTACAGTATCGCTGTGTAATATTGGCGTTTATATTTCTTACAAGTCTTAACTTCATTAATGCAATTCGTTCGTTCTTTAGAATCAAGCAATGATTAGTATTTGTTGCCAGGTAACAAGATGTGTTTCTATATATTATTATAATAGTGGTTTCCTGGATATATGTAACTGTTGTGTTTTATTTTATCTAGTTAAAATATTTATTTTTCATATGTAAAGTAAATTATTTAAATGAAATTTTGTTGTGAGTGCCAGAATAATTTAATGTTAAAATAAATCGTTATTTAAAACATCATGTTGTGTGTTCAGTCACCAGCCAGTAGAATAGTATCCAAAACTTTTACATTATAAGCCACCTTTTACTTTTAAACAATTTAATGAATTGTAAAGATCTATTTACCCTTTTTAATACAAAATCAAAATAAAGTGTTTCTACTTGCTGAACCTTTTTTTTAAAGCTCTGGACACACTAAAGCCAGAAAAAAGACGATATAATTTCAGCCGGAGGAAGGGTCCTTCAAGGTCCTTCAAGTTTTATTTGTATCTATGGGTTGATGTACGTCATTTAGAACAAAATTGATTATTGATCATCAACAGCTGGCATATTCCTCCCAACAAGAAGTCATACCTCCATTTCACGTCCTTAACGTATAAATCTTTTCTGGGGGCCTTATTTTCCCAGTCGTTACTTAAAAGGGTAATCCCCAAGCTTTGTTCCTTAATTCTTCCTGTACATAACGCTCCCAAGTCTCCCTCTTGATGGACGTCAGGGTAGTTAAAATCCTCCTTCTTGTTCCTATAAATGGTGAGGAGTAGAACGTTGTCATCAGGGTTACAGCATCTCTGTTATCTCCTGTGAGCAACCCTCATACTTCCTCTTAGTCTTCCAAGTTTCTCTCCCAAATGTTTATTACAAAACTTCAATGTTTCTCTTGTTACCGGAATCTAAATCCTCATGGTTTTATGCATCGATCACGTGAACCCTCTAGAACTAGCATTGATATTCCAACCTTTTTCCACATCCGGTGGAAACACAGGTACTGCTCTGAGGTTATCCCAACTAGCCTTTCTGATGTTGTATCTGAGTCTTGAACCCAATCCTCCTTCTTCAGTCAGCTCTCTTCCTATCTCAAATGTGATCATATTGTGGTTACTAGTGGTCATCCCACCCAGTACTTTTAAGTCCCTAACAATCTCCATCTCCTCCCTGTTACAGATTGTTACATCTATATTTGAACTGGCTCCAGCTCTTCCCACATAAGTCGGTGGGTTACCTAAATGATTCAATACGTCCAATTGTCTCGCAACTATAACCTCTTCCAATTTCCTACACCTCTTGTACTCTTTATAGACGCCTATTCTCCCATCTGACCTTAATAGGGTGTCGCTGAACCACAAGGATGACTTTGCGTTCACATCAGCAAGATATATTATTTGATTTCCCTTGTAAATGTCATCTATCACTTCCATCTGATCTAGGTACGGTTCAATATCCTCCCTGAACTTGAAATACATATTGACTAGGATGACTGCGCCTATTTCGATCTAAATTCGACGTTAGTAACCTTTTCGTTGCAATATTGATCATCATTAGTTGCCGTAATATAATTATTAAAAACCTTTATTGCACTCATCAGTGATTTGCCTACTTTCACAATTAGTGCAGTAGCTGGTATTTGCTGAATCCTACCACCAACTGTACTGTAATACTCTTGTAAACATATAATATTCACCTGAAGTTCTCGTCCATAACGGTTTCACTTCACATAGCGTTTGACTGCCCAATTTCTATTGTTTGGTTAAACATCACGGATTATGCGTGAAAACATAGCATTTGAGCCAAACCTCCTTTGAATAAAACACTATAGGGCCATTGGCTTCACAAAGTGTTGGTAAGTTTCCTCAACATAGAATTCCTCTTTCCTCCTTTTGAATACCTTTTTCACTTTGTCCAGTATTAGTTTAGCATCTGTTGGAAGGTTCATCGATCTGAGCTGGATCCTATCTAAAGCTTCATACGTAGGGAAAGCTATTGATCATTCCTTGCCAGTTGTGACCAAATGCCTCATCGCCAAATGGAGAGTTTGTTGCTCCTCTAACCTTGAATGCTGGAGGGTCTCCTCGAAATTCCCATATATCTGGCCCGGGTCTAAAAGGTCAACCTGACCACTCTGGTTGTTTTATTCTTCTACCACTGTTCTATACTCTTCCCCTATAATTCCTTCCCCTTTTCTGCATGTGCTACTAGTTCTTCTACTGGATGTAACTTACCTCCAATTCCTTTAGTTATCTATCCAATCTCTTATATCATTCTACCATGTACAAGCATGGGCCCCTTCTTCCATTGTTTCCACTTTCAATCTTCCCCTTTCCAGTTCTTTATTTGTATTCCTCCGCAGTCAATGTCACCTCATGCTCTGAATACGATGTCACTACGATCTTCAACTCCTCTCCTTTCAACTCAATATCTATTCCAGGCTGTTATTCAACATTCCTGGTAGCCATACTCACCCTATTGTCAGCTGCCCTCCTCATATTCCTCTTCTTACTTGATGGGTCGATCATTTTGCACAAACATGTGAACCTAGAAGCCAGAATAAAAAAGTATTTAATTTTTACTAACTTAATTAACAACCACAAAAATGAGGATATATTAATGCCGAGAGATATAATTAATAAAACATTTCCTATAGTTATGTTATGAGGGTTGCCGTTGCTCCAGTATACAAACATTGCCACCTGGAAAGAGAAATTTAAAATTTTTTATTAGACTTACTTAGGTCTACACATTTACTTTTTTTACCCCTCTTAATGATTTCCTCTTTTTGACCTTTATAAGTTATTTTGGACTTTTAAACTATTTTGCTCTTCCTAGCCGCTATACACTTTTGTCACTTAAATTTACTTACTTTCACTATGTCATTTTAAATTATACATTTCATTGCCACACCTACAAATGTACTTCACCTATCCCTAACTTGAGTCCCCCTTATTTCATCCTAGCCCTATCTTTAGCTAGTTCTATCCAATCAACCTCATTATACCCTTTCTCTTTCAAGTCCATCCTCATGTTATCCTCCCAACTAAGTCTTCTCAATGGTCTCTACCCATTGGGTTTGCCCGTCAGTATTCTGAACAAGGTTCTAGATTCTCTCATTCACGCTACATGACCTTCCCAACATCATCTATGAGACTTGATTATCCTAAAAATGTTTCGTGTTGAGTGCCGGGTAGCCTTTTTAACCTAGTTACTTTTGTTAGCCTTTACAACCCTTTTAATATGTATTAGTTTTAACTTTTTTCCGTTTTACAATACTTACAATTTTGACTTTTATCCCTTTTGTCTATTTTCTTAAAATCTAATAAAATTAAATTTTACCCTTTTCTTGCAATCACTAAACTTTATTCTTATTTTAACCATTTTACTGATTTTACCATAAATTTAATCTCTCGGGCAAAGCCGGGTACTTTAATGGTAGTCCAATTTATATTAAAGTGAGCATCAGTGACTGTAATAATGGTCGCTTTCTCAAACATCTCTAATCTGTCGGCCTTGCCTGTAATCTTCGTCACGCAACACCAAATAAATCTCAGAACCAACCATCTCAAATCAGTGCGCATGCACATTTGACAAAGCATGCGCTTTACAATTTCCATCTCCTCCCTGTTACAGATTGTCAAATCTATATTTGAACTGGCTCCAGCTCTTATCACATAATTTGGTGGGTTACCTAAATGATTCAATAAATCCAATTGTCTCGCAACTATAACCTCTTCTATATTCTCACACCTCTTGTACGCTCTATATCCACCTATTCTTCCATCTGATCTTAATAGAGTGTCACTGAACCACAATATATATTATTGGAGTTCCCTTGTGTCATCTATAATATATCTGGCCCAGGTCTAAAAGGTCAACCTGACCATTCGGGTTATTTTATTCTTATACCTCTGCTCCATACTTTTCCGCCTCTTCTTCCTTACCTTTTTCTGCAGGTGCTACTGGATCTTACACCGGATGTACCTTACCTCCAATTCCTTTAGTTCTCTCTCCAATTTATTCTGTCATTCTACCATGTACAAGCATGGGATCAATCTTCCAAAGTTTCCACTTTCAATCCTCCACTTTCCACTCCTTTCTTTGTGTTCATCCGTAGTCGATGAAACCTCATGCTCCAAAGACGATGTCACTATGAGATTCAATTCCTCTTCTTTCAATTCAATATCCTTTCCAGGCTGTAATTCAACATTCCTGGTAGCCATACTCACTCTATGGTCAGCTGCCCTCCTCATATTCCTCCTCTAACTTGATGGGTGGTACCTTTTTCACGAACATGTGAACCTAGAAGCCGGAATTTTAAAAATATATTTAATTTATATTAACATAAGTAACAACCACAAAAATGAAGATATATTAACGCTGAGAGATATATTTAATACAATATTTCATAAAGTTATGTAATGAGGGTTGTGGTAGCTCCTGTACACGAACATTGCCACCTGGAAGAAGAAATTTAGTTTTTTTATTAGGCTTACTTAGGCCTACTAGTTTACTATTTTTACCCTTTTTAATGATTTCACCTTTTTAACCTTTATAATTATGTTTGGACTTTTAAACTCTTTTGCTCATCTTAGCCGCTATACCCTTTTGTCATTTACTTTTACTTACTTGCACTATGTCATTAGAAACTCTTAAGTTCACTACCACACCTACAAATGTACTCCCCCTATCTCTAACTTAAGTCCCCCTTAATACATCCTAGCCCTACCTTGAGCTAGTTTTATCCAGTCCACCTCATTTCACTCTATCTCTATCTAGAGCTAGTTCTATCCAATCCCCATTACTACAATCTATCCCTCTATTGAGCTAGCTATATCCAGTTCCTCTTATTACACCCAATACCTACTTTTATTGTTCTATCCAGTCAACCTCATTACACCCTTTATCTTTCAATTATATTCTAATTTTATTCTCCCACCTAAGTCTTTCCAATAGTCTAGATTCTCTCATTAACGCTACATGTCCTTCCCAACATTATCTATGAGACTTGATTATCCTAAAAATGTATCGTGATGAGTGCCAGGTACCCTTCTTAACCCTGTTACTTGTGTTAGCCTCTATACCCCTTTGGATTTTTATTAGTTTTACCTTTTTTCCTTTCACAATACTTACAATATTGACTTTTTTTCCCATTTCGTCTATTTTTTAAAATCTAATAATATTTATATTCACCCTTTTTAGTTTGCAATCATTGTAATTTATTCACAATTTTAACAATTTATCCTTTTTACAATAAATGTTATCCCTTGGGCAAAGCCGGGTACTTCATTAGTAGTCTAATTTATATTAAAGTGAGCATCAGTGATTATAACAATGGTCGAGTTTTCAAACATCTCTAATTTGTTCGATTTTACTGAGATCTTCCACACGAGATATTAATTAAATCTTAGAACCAACCATCTCAAATCAGTGCGCATCCGCATTTGACAATCCATGCGTTCTACAGCCGAAATCAAGCACAAAACTTTGTTAGCCTTTCTGAGGAGATCTGAAATAAACCGTTAATGTAAGGCTTTTGTATCGATATATTTGATTGTGCCACGAGAAAGCATTATAATTTAAAACATCCATCATGAGAATGATTTAAAATATAAATAAATCCACTAGAAAAGAGGATATGTTAGTAATCATCAGTTTTAAGATAGCATTGCAATGCACTGTTGGTTAACCTAAATAGTGTGAATACTGCGCTGATTAGGATTCTATTTTCAGCGAAAGCGTGAATCAAGCTTAAAGTTTTGATGTGAGTTTCACCACACTCCAACTCATCTCCGTTCCTTCAAGTTATGATGTTGTGCCGACATTTTCACATCTATCAGGAAGCCTAAGTTTATAGGAATAATACCCTCATTTGCTTGGAGAGAGAGTGGAAAATTATTTTATAAAACCACCATTAATACCGCCGAAAATAGAAAGTTGGTCTTCCCGTCATCGGAAGACTAGTTCACTGCGAGAGTAGCACGTTATACCTGGCGATCAACAAAGCTGGTTATATATTATTACAATTGTATCACCTTTAATTTAATATATAATTACGTAACACAATATAAGCATTTTATAAATTGATCATCGACTGATACTACAATTATCTTAACACGGAGTGTACATGTTTCGTTGGGCAGTTTTACTGGTTATTACATCCCTAGCGTGCTTCACTTTGTTTGAATTTGCACCAATGGTGGCTTTCTGTCTAACCTTTCTAGGTCTTCAGACGGAATATAACACCAGACACTAAGAGTCCAATGGGCCAACTTTCTGTCTAAGCTTTCTAGATCTTCAGACGGTACCTCAACACCAGACACTAAGAGTTCGTTGGGCCAACCTTCAGTCTAAACTTTCTAGATCTTCCGACGGTATCTTAGCACCAGACACTAAGAGTCCAATGGGCCAACCTTCTCTCTAACCTTTGTAGTTCTTCAGACGGTATCTTAGCACCAGACACTAAGAGTCCAATAGTCAAACCTTCTGTCTAACCGTTCTAGTTCTTCAGACGTTATTCCATACCGTAAAACCCAAGGAAACACGTTCACTATTTAGCAATGATTGCCAGTGTTTATAAAAATATAATTATTTTTATATTCGGTAGTTAATAATAATTAATGAGCTACAATTTGGGATAAACATTTTTACTTACGAATTGTGTTAATTCTGTGAAATACTCACATACACATGCCACACTTACACACAAGAAAACTTAGCTAAACAAAGCGGACGGACAATTAAACATTTATTATGGCGCGAAGCCGTCAGTTATACCAAACAATACGCATAGTGCCATATTCAAAGAAGCTGGATGAATCACTACGTAAAGGATTTCCGTTAACAGCTTCCTAAAATTATCATGAACTTACCTATGTCACGAAAATACCTTACTTCACCATATACAAACGAGGCTTAAAATATGCGTTGCAAAGTTAAAACCACAGTTAAAGAATGATTTTTGTTGTCACGTTAAATTACTGTTAATTTTTAAATTATCCGTCAGGTGCATATAGATAGAGAGAAAGGCTTATTGAAGTAAAAAAAGCTTTATTATTGTATACATAAATATCTGAATTTATCTTTGCTTGTGTTATTGATTTCATGTAATCTCTAGTCGGTGTTAAAATACTGCCAAGGAGCCTTTGTATGTTGAATACGGTATGTAATATTTAGTGAAACAGTTAAAATCCATTCTCATCGAAGATTTCTTCGTACTAATTATAGTATATTGTATCAAACGATGGAAAATTGAATTAGAATAAATATTTCGGTACCTTAGAACACGCTGAATGTCGTGGTCTATACAGAATACTATGTCTGAGTGTTTTAGTTATATTAAGCTGGCGAGACTGATTCTTTTGTTTATTTTGTTCTGTTACCAAGGAGATTAATATTATTATTACTGTAGACTTTTTTACTTTCTCTCTATCTTACAGGTAGAGAAAGTATGGTGATCGTCAAAAAAAAATCGAACTCAAGATTTTGATGAATCTTGACGTTTCATGACTCCCTGAATCCGAAAAAGTGGTTTTTGAATTTCCGTCTGTCTGTCTGTCTGTCTGTACCTCCAACTAGAGCCTAAACTATTTTACTGATTGAGCTTAAACTTGATATCTAGGGTTTTCATAGGGTTCCCCCGAGGCATTTTTGGAATTGGATATCTACCCCTAAAATAAAGGGTAGTTTACTGAAGGGCAAAAATAAAAAAAGTCTGTTTTCTTAAAATCGGCTCTAACGATTTTGATTAAATTTCATTTATAAACATTAATACATATTCCAAACATCATGGCTACTCTCAATATTTCGGCAAAATGGCTTTAAGGGCTCCGGTCTGATGCGTTATTTAACATTTTTTATAATAGCTCCAAAAATATTTGAGATATGAAATTCTTAGCATTACAAATATGTATATATATTTATATTACAAATATTTTATTCGAAACATATTTTTATAAAATCAATAACTTTCAATCTATTTTTTGGACATTAAAGTTTAAGTATTGCGACCGTAAAAAAAACTAACCTGAAATGTTGATGGATGTCGATGTCTCATGACCCCCCCGAACCCTAATAAATAGTCTTTGCAATGCCGTATGTCTGTGTGTCTATTAAAACTTAAAATTAAAGGTAGTTTACCAAAGGGCAAAAAGAGAAAAAGTCGATTTCCTCAAAATCGGCTCTAACGATTTTGATTAAATTCCATTTATAAAGATTTATAAATATTCCACACAAAATGGCTACTCTCAATATTTCGGCAAAATGGCTTTAAGGGCTCCGGTCTGATGCGTTAATTAACATTTCTTATAATAACTCCAAAAATATTTGAGATATGATATTCTTAGCATTACAAATATGTATATATATTTATAATACAAATATTTTATTCGAAACATATTTTTATAAAATCAATAACTTTCAATCTATACGTAATTATATATATTTTTTAACTTTTTGGACATTAAAGTTTAAGTATTGCGACCGTAAAAATAAACTAACCTGAAATGTTGATGGATGTCGACGTTTTATGACCCCCGAACCCTAAAAAATAGTCTTTGCAATGCCATCTGTCTGTGTGTCTATTAAAACTTAAAATTAAGAGTAGTTTTATAAAGGGCAAAAAGATAAAAAGTATGTTTTCTCAAAATCTGCTCAAACTATGTTGATTAAAATTCGTATCTAGGCGTTGATTAAGATTATAAATAAACTGGTTATTTTCATTTTCCTATGAAAATGATTTTTAGAGTACTTTACAGAAGCGTTAATTTCCGTATCTCCACAACTATTTGATAAACTAAACAACTTATCATTGCAAAATTGTAGGACTCTTAGAAATAAAAAACTTTTATTGTACATATATTTTTATAAAAGTAACAGTTTCTGAGATATTTGCAAATATATTAATACCAACGTATGGCAATATCTCATTATTTAAATTTTTGGAATAAAGTTCATTCTAAAATGAGCGATTCAGTTTGTCGATTAATGAGGTTTTTTTAATCAAAAATGTAATAATTGTTCTAACGATTAAGTTTAAATGTATACAAAAGACGTAAATTTATATATTTATTTTTCTTAAACAAATAATTTTATATAAACTTATTGATGACAGTTTTTTTTAAATTGAAATATTTATCTAAAATAAATACAACGATTTTGTTTTTATGTAGTATTTGGGTACTTTTTACACTATAAGCAATAATGTATGTTTATTTTTTAAAGTTAATCAATTTAATTACGGCTTGCTTAAGAGAAATTTTTCGAAAATAGCCTTGAAGACTTTGTTCAAAATGAATATCTGATAATAGATATTCTTGATATATAAAATATTTTTTAATGTTAACAAATTAAAAATAATTTTAAGTTTGTTTATAAATAACTTATTTATGAAAATATGAAGTTTGGTGAAAATATAATAAAAAAAATTCTAAAATGTTTTCAATATGAAGAGGGTTTGTTGGAATTAACAAGATTATGTGCTTGTTTTTCTTAAAGCAAACTTAGCTAAGAGTAGTTTACTGAAAAACTATTTTAGAACTTTTTTTCAATCTATGCTGCACCCTTTGAGGTTTGAGCGATTGTGTGGTACCGTTTAATTTTATTTGGGAAAAACAAAAAAAACACATGAAGTTGACAACAATAGATTCTCAATAAAAAATTTGATGGACATATTTTTCTTTCTCGCTCTATTAGGTACTATATTGGCTTAATAAAACCGGAAAGTATATGATATAAGTAGATGGCCTGGCGTTTCAGGATAATTTGACCTTTGACCTTTGACACCGATCTGCGTGACGTAACCATTGCTCTTTATGTCGAAACACTCCTTCTGGGTTTTCCCTGATGACTCATACCTGGTGCCAGTTTGGTGGCTCGACAAGATAGTTTAGACAGTAATAGATCGTGACCTTGAAACCGTGAGCAAGTACATGAGGTCATTGACCCTGGCACCCCTCCCGAGGAAATGGGTTTTCCCAATGACGTCATCACTCTGTGGCAACTTTGATGAGATGACGCAAGTTTGGCTACTCGACAAGACGAGTCAAGACATGAATAGATCACGACCTTAAATGATGTTGCGACCCTCCCCTCTTATGTGGCAATAGGGGTTCCCTGGCTGACGCCATCGCTCTTTCGCAGCCCTAGCTGGTAACAGCTATAAATATAATCACCTGTTTTTAAATCTTTTCATTGTATAACTTGTATTTGAGTGTTAAACACGCAATCCTAGATGAGTGATTACGCTTCGCTGACGGATTTGTGTGAGTAAATGTACTTTTCTAACAGGCACACTCATTTATTTGTTGTTAAATCAAAGTGTGTGTATTAAATTTATTTAAAAATTATAATAAACCATTAAGAGTTGTCTAAGTTTATTAAAATTTATAATAGGTTTATGAGAGTTAATTTTTTAGATAAGTTGAAGGTGTCCAAGCAGCCACTTTTTTCCTGAAATTTGGATAAAGTTATGGCTGAACAAATGTTTATTATAATCAAGGGTAGCTTATTGAATAAACTTGATTTGTAGCTTTTTTTGATAGTTTACTAATGACTTAAAATTATTTTAAAATCTTATAAACAACAGTGGTTATAATAAATTTAATAATCCAATTTTTATTGAAGAGTAGTTTATTGGATACTTTTATTACAAACAATAAAATTATTTGAAGGTAGTTTACTAAAAAGTAAATTGTATTTAAAAAATGTTTTGAACAAGTATTTATTATAATTAACATAATAATGTGTTTAATGATGGTAGTGTTTTAAAATACCACAATTCCATCAGATTCTGTGACCCCTGCCCTTATGAAAGACGTTGCATATTCCAGCCTAAACGCACCAGAAAACAAACCATTTATAAATAATTTGTGGGTTTTCAAAGCACTCTTGTACTGTTAGAAAGTATCTAATCACCTGTTCTCACCGCTAAAATAGGATTTCTAATTCTAAACAAAGCGAGTAGATCTGCAATGGTCACCATCCTCCACATGGGGAAAATGTGTAGAGCCCAGCCAATGGTCGAGGATGCCTTTTAACTTTTAATACAGACACCAAGTACAGGCTAACGCTTCAAAGTGATGCGTGTGTTATCATAAAGTATTGCCCTGGATGATCTAACGCTAACTGTCTCACTTTCCCTTAACACTCTGGAGAATATTTTATTTTACTATTATATCACGATGATAAAAGGTGTTTATCTTTTTTAATTCAATCAATACTCAATATCAACCTAAGCTGTTGCGTTGTATTATTTAGAGAATGAGGTGTGGGGAGATCCGCAAACATCCGTGGATCTGGTCGCCCTCGGTGTCTACCTGGAGGAATTGACCGCAAACTGTTGGTAATTGCTGGTCAATGAAAGACCAAATTTATAATAAAGAATAATTAGCTTTTAAAAGCCAAACAAAAGATAACACCATGTAAAATTGTTAGAAGTTTGAATAATGTGTTAAAGTGGCGAGGTTTTTTCTTGAAAAAAATTGAGGATTATCAGTTTTTTGTATTATAATTGCTAAACGGTAAATATTATACTAATTTAAGGTGATTTACTTGGTGCAATATTATTGTATGACACATTGGCTCAGTTGGTAGAAAGCCTACCTCCTGATCTAGGTGTTCCGGGTTTTAGTTTCGGCAGGGACATAGTTATTATTGTGAAAATTACTATTCAGATTAATAGGTAGTTTCTGTATTATTAATCATGGACGTCACTTACGTTAAAATAATATTAATAAAAAGTTATGTTTATTTCAGATAAATGGGACCACTGTAGGATATCTCCACAACATCAGGTCTCTGTGGTGGTATCACCTCCACCACTACCACACCTAGTGCCGCACGAGCCTATAAAGGACATTTTTTCGACTCTGGATGCGATTGATGCATCCATAGGTGAGATTATTATTTTACGTTAAAATAATAAAAAATTAATGTATATTATTGTATTAATATTATAATTTGAGAGAGCATATAATGATCACAATGCTTAGTAACATCTCTGATAGAAAAGTAATAGGTGAAAACCCTTTTCAAATAGAACCATAAAGTAAATTAAATATCCCAAACATTGTGTGAAATAAATAAGTGTCTTTTAAATTGGGTAGTTAGAGCAACTGAGGGATCTGTTTTAATATTTGATATGCATAATGTCCACTCCGATGATGAAATATAGATAAAATTGTCATTTTGTTTTTAGGATTATTTTGCTAGCTTTTATAATAAATTTTGATTGATTTAAAAAGTGAAAAGAATGAATTTTTTAAACTAAATTTGGTTGGAAGATTATTGTTTTAAATGCTTAATTTGTATCTATTTTGATTTGTGTTTGAATTCAAACTCTTATGTTTTAGCTTAAATGAATACTGGAGATACCTGTACAAGACAGGGGGAAGACGCGGTACAGAGCCCAACCTCTGCAGCCCCTATTCAGCTGGAGGAAGCTTTGTCGCCTCCATGCCTCGTCCCGCAAGCCGATGATGTAGGAGTGAGTCAGGAAGAACTCCTAGCCTCCTTCAAGGTATGGATATGGTGGTGGCGGGGCCGTCATCTGCACCAAAAACGGGAACTAGTGGCCTGGTAAATCAGGTTGGTGGAGCATTGTCGAATGGTATCTTTCTTCGAATTGTCGAGGAGAGACTAAATCAATTAAGGTGTTTCTTTTATACTGGTAGAGAGGTTACCGTACATCTTGGTGCTCCAGCAAGCGATCTTACGCATTAAGCTGGCTTGAAGAGCAAATTACTGTTTTGCTCAATAGGCTGCAGAACCATGGTGTCAGCGCCAATGATCATGTCAGCCTACTTTTAAATAGTACGGACTCGATGTTAAATCCTGTATAGGACTCATTTATGTGAGTGGATCAGTTAGACGCTCCAGCCGTGCTTGATAACGTAGGTTGCGTGTTGTTGAGTAATAGCTTGTTCTTAAAAATGGCAACACCGTACGTTAAACTCAGCCATTTTAAGGAGCCTCGTGGGAGTGCACGTTATTGTGGTAAGATCTTCCCAGCTACCACATGCAGTCGAAGAAATAAAAGAATCATTATGATTCAAAATGGCGACGATACACTTTGCCTTTCCCGTGCATTGGTTGTCGCCAAGACTGTGTTTGACGTTAAAAGAGAACCAGGATTCATGGACGTGAACATCTATATACCAATAAAGAAAAGCAGCAATATTCAAAAATATAAAGTAGAGGAACTGTGTCGTGATACCCGTGTGGATATTTTGAAAGGACTGAACTGAAACAATTTCAAACATACCTCTTCCAATACAAAATCACCGTGTTTAGGGAACTTTGGGAGAGGCAAGTCCTATATGCGGAGCTTACCCTTCCCAAACATTACATTAAGGGCTACCTTAGTTTGCATTTTGACGACGACAAGCAAAACCATTTTGATGTAATAACATCCTTGACAGCTGCATTTAAGTGCTCGTAATTTTGCCGTGAGTTTCGTGTGCCATTTGATTATAAGAACGAACACAAATGTGAATCCGCATAGAAAAACTCTTACACTAAATCGATCTGCAGTTGAGGTCGAACCTGTGAAGATTGTGGGCCTGTGTTCACAAACCAAACTTATTTTGATAACCATAAACGTCCCGGTTTTTGCAAAGGTCACATGTCAATCTGTGATGTAAAAAGGTTTGTGAGGTCTGTGGGCAATGTTTCAGTTTGGAAAAGTCAAATTATTCACACAGGTGTTATGAGAATTTTTGTAGAGTATGTGAGACTCATAGTCCCTTTGGTAATTTCTGCTATATAAAGCAAGCCCCATCTAAACCGACAATGGAAAAGAGCTATTTCATTTTCGTATTCTAAGATTTTGAATGCAGACAAAAACCGCTTCTTCAATGTGCGGCCAGCACGTACTTGCACGAACCTAAGCTCTATGTCGTGCAGACGTGTTGCAAGACCTGACTTCATATCGATGAAAATGACCATAATTGCAACGAATGTGGGGGCGATAGGTTACGCATATATATTCAAGGTTGATGCTACAATGGCCCAATTTTTTGATATTTATAGATAAAATTAAAGTGACAAAATTTAGGGACATCTCCCTCCCAGCCCATAATTCCTAGGGCTATGATGGAAATTTTATTTTAAAATACATGATGGAGGTAAAATAATGGACTCCAGAGCTCATAATGAATGGTGGGAAAATCATGTACATGCGTTACGGCTCACTCTACTTTATTGACTCACTGAACTTTTTCCCGATGTCGTTGTCTAAGATGCCAAAAACATTTGGCTTGGACGAGCCTTTGGTCAAAAGACATTTCCACCATTTTTTCAATAAAAAAGAAAACGCTGGGTATAGGGGGTCCGTTGCAGTTAAAGAAGGACTTCGGCATCAGTGAGATGTCGGTTGAGGGAAAGAAACACTTTGAGAAGTGGTATGCCACGCTGGTCAAAGAAAATTTTGTCTGTGATTTTTACCGCGAGTTGGAACTGTATTGCGTGAAAGATGTAGAGATACTACGGAAGGCCTGCCCAAAGTTTAGAGACATGCTTATGGAAAAGGCAAAATTGGATCCTTTCAGAGAGGCATGTACGATCGCAGGAGCGGTCATGTTGTTTGACCGGGGATGTCATCTTAATGAGAATAACATCAGTATACTCCCTAACGGTGGTTACCGGTGTGACAACCAACAGTTGCACGTCGCCGTACAATGGCTCTGCTGGGAGGCCCAACAACGCCGTGTCTCTAAACTTCATGCGGGAGACGGCTGTGAGGAATATGTGTTAGGGCGACGTGTAGACGGCGTTGTTAAAGCTGGAGATACCACTACTGTTTTCCAGTTTTGGGGCTATTATTGGCACGGGTGCCCTCTCTGTTATCCTGACAGGACCCCCCTATCAAAAATAGCATCCATGAGACCTTGGAGACGCGCTATGAATCGACCATTGCTTGGTTGCAAAAATTTAAGAATACCAGTTACACGGTGGTAGAGATGTGGGAATGTATGTTTAATGCTATGAAACGCACAGAAAAGGACTTGATACAATTTGAACTCCAACACGAGGTGTAAAGCAAGGATCTTCTCAGTCCCAAGGACGCATTCTTTGGCGGCCGTAAAAATAGTATCAAACTCTTCCACGAAAAAGACATTTCTTGTGGAGAGAAGATCAAGTACTTGGATGTGTGTTCGTTGTATCCTTATGCATGAAAGTACAAAAAAATCCCATTGGCCATCCCAAAATTCACTTGGAGCCAAATTGTCCGTCTATAGGTCAAGTAGATAGCATAGCCAAAGCTACCGTGACGCCTCCTAATGATTTATTCATACCGTATTGCTTACATGGATGCACGACAAGTTAATGTTCATCTTGTGCAGGAAATTCGGGGAGGAGAAAAACCAAGGATAGTGTCAGCACAACGACAAGAAATATCACTGGTTGACAGGCGTCTGGGTGATTGAAGAGATCCAGAAAGCCATTGATAAAGGTTACACCGTTGAAGAAGTACACGAAGTTTGGGAGTACAATGTATCTGTTTACGATCTTCAGACACGTTTTGGCGGATTGTTTTATGGGTACATTGATACTATTTAGAAAATCAAACAAGAAGACAGCAGATGGCAAGAGTGGTGTACCTCACAAGATGAGAAGTTAGCTTACATTAAAAATTATGAGGAAAGGGAAAGGGTAAAATTTTATTTCGGCTCTGTTTGTAAAAAGCCTGGTATCCGCACTCTGGCTAAATTCTTTTTAAATTCAATATGGGGAAAAATTGGGCAAAGACACAATTTACCACACGTAGCCGTTCACAACGACTATCAGAGCATCGACAAGTACCTGATGTATCCGTACAACACCGTGGACAGCGTCATTGTTGTAAATGATGAGGTTATATTCCTCAATTACAAGGATGCGTGTGACGCGTTGCGCCCTAACCCTAACACGAGTATGGCGGTGATATGCTACAAGACTGCTATGGATAGGTTGCGCTATACAGTATACTTGAAAAAATGGGGGACCGCGATTTGTATCTCGATACAGATAGCGTCCTATTCACGGAGCGCCCCAGCTCTTGGAGTCCACCTACCGGAGTATTTTTAGGTGGCCTCACTGACGAGTTTAAAAATTACGGTCCGGAAAGCTATATTCGTGACTTTGTATCAGACGGACCCAAGAATTAAGCGCACCGAGTTTGTGTTGGTGGCGATCCTGCCAAAACAAAAAAGGTATGCAAAGTTCGCAGGAACACCATAAATTACGGCAACAGGAACGACGTTAATTTTGACGTTTTGAAAGCGATGGTTACCGAACAGGCTGCGGAAAGATACATACAGATACCGCACAAAATTGTCAGAAAATATCGTGCGACTGAACACCAAACGGTGGATAACCGATTATTTTAATACGTTGCCGTTAGGGTATCATAGTCTTTGTAAAAGCTCGCCACGACTAAAAGGTGATCATTTAGACCTACTGAATAATCATCTTTTTTTCTTTCACTCTAGACAGTTTCCTCATGAAAACACGCATATTTTTATTGATATATTTTATGCACCCGGGATACTTTTTATATTTTTTATCTGCTAGTCCAACCCTCAAAATACCTGATTATTTCTAGTCAATAGAACTAGTTGTTTGTATATATTTTAATTCTAGTCAAATTTGTTTATTTTCTTGTACATTTTTAAATCGAAACCGTCTGTATATCTATTCAAATACTTTTTAAACTTGAATTTATAAATTAGTACCGAGGCCACTATTCCCACTACGAGCCCAAGAAATTGATTATTCTTTCCATATTATATTTCAAGGTTTAAGATATAATCTATATCTATAATTTTTTGGAAATAAATATTCCAAGTATACTTTACATGGCGTGAGACATATTCCTAAAGCTTTTATTTGTGTGTAAATAAATATTCCAATAATACTTTCCATTGTGTGGGATATATTTATAAAAACTTTTATTTGTGTGGATAAATATTCTAAGTATACTTTTCGTGGTGTGAGATATATTTGTAAAAAACTTTGATTTGTGCAAATTAATATTTCAAGTAATTGTAAAAACTTTTGTGTAAATAAATATTCCAAGTATACTTTTAATGGTGTGAGATATATTTGTAAATAAAAATTCAATGTATTCTTTTCATGGTGTGAGCTATTTTTGTATGAATAAATAATATAAAAACTGTTATGCATGTGTTTTAACTTCTTCACCCCCTCCCTCCTATCCTATAAATACAAGTTCATTTAGCTTAAAGTTCAGTCTCAAACATAATGGACAAGTTGAAACATCCATTTTCGGCCATCATCTGTGGAAAGTCACATTTGTAGCAGACTTTATCCGTCACTTGGACACAATGTGGGACGTTAAATTTGATAAAATCACCTTGTATTATGTTTTATGTCAACCGGGACTCGAACAAGACAGGCCAAGTCCCCTTGTCATATTCTGTAAGGTTTTGCCGGAAAATTAAATTTGATAAAATCACCTTGTATTATGTTTTATGTCAACCGGGACTCGAACAAGACAGGCCAAGTCCCCTTGTCATATTCTGTAAGGGTTTGCCGGAAATGGATGACACCTGTAATGACTCTCCATAGCTGATTATCCTGGACAACCTGATGTGTGAACCCAACGAAGCGGTCGTTGATCTTTTCACCAAAGGAAGACACCATCAAAATATTAGCATCATGTACCTTACATAAAATATATTCCACCAGGGCAAGGGCCAAAGAGACATTTCCTTAAACGAACACTATATCGTGCTTTTTAAAAATACCAGGGATAAAGCTCAGATTCAGCATTTTGCACGTCAAGTCTGTCCTGAAAATCCCCGTATTTTACAGGAGGCTTACGCTGACGCTACAAGTACTCCCCAAGGGTATATATTGTTAGATTTCAAACAAGGTACACCCGAATGGTTTAGATATATAACACGCACAAATGTCGGGTGCTGTGTATACCTACCACACAAAAGCTATAAAAACACCGATACTTCCCGATTAAAGATCACCTCATGACCACGAGTCCCAAAGTGCTAAAGTAGGCCCCTCTGCTGCGTGCAATGGATCGTATGAACCCGCAGCAACGTGTAGCCTTGCTGAAAATGGCAGACAAGAAACTGATTGACTCTGTTTGCTAAGTGTGCCTACATCACTTTAAAAGGGCGGGTGCCATTTAAAATTGCTCAGAATACAATTTGCGTACTCACAAGCAGGTGTTGTGCTAGCTGGTCAAACGTGGAGAGTGCTGGAAGAAGAAGAGACGACTACTCGTTCATAAAGGAGGAGCGTTCCTGCCCTTAGTTTAAGCACCATTAATCAGCGATGTCCTCGGTTCCTTATTCAACAAGTAGAAAATGGAACACACGAAATGTTAATATTGGTTCACCCGTAAACATTACACCGTTACGATCAACACCACCAACAAGTGGTATCGGCCGCAAATCTAGTGGTCTCTGAGCTGGACAAGAAAATGGAAAAATTTTTATTTTCAAAACTTGACAAATCTAAATAGACGTTATAACAACATTTGCTATAGCGCTATTTGCACGTTAGTCAACACCCTTCCCCACCTGGAAATACCACCACCACGAACACCCCTGAAGTGTCTGTACTTCCCATCCTTGTTGTACTAAATACTGTACCAGTACAGGCACGTAAAAAACAAAGCTTTTACTAGAACATATTACTTCCCGAGGTGGTATCTCTTGGGACGCAAATGAGGAAGTGAGTATTCACGATACGCCTCTCCTTGGATCCAATATTTTGGATTAAGTCACCAATCTGGTGATAGAAAGATGTCACAGCGAGCCATCTGGGTGGCAAGAGTTTCTCAAGGCAATTTAAAAAATAAACGTCTCGAAAGAATTTATTTTAAATCTGAAACGTTTGGCGCCCATTAAAAATCCGACACCCGTACCCCAACCACTTACACCGTCGCAACGCCCTAAGAATAAGAAACTGAAAAGGGTGGATGAAAACAGGTTCCTGCCGTTCCGATACTAATGGATCGTTTAGCCGACATATACTACGACCCTTCTCATTCTTCAGGGTTTGCAGGGGCGGCTTCGCTCATCCAGATAGATCCGGAAAAAGTATGAGAATGGCTTCGTGCGCAGGACTCTTATACACTACACAAACCTGTGATAAAAAGAGTATCCACGCAACCAGTACGTAGTGTCAAACATTGAAGATCTCTGGCAAGCCGATCTTAACGGTATGTGAAGTCTCGGAAAATACAACGTCCGTGCCGTGTGCTTGCTCACCGTCATCGACGTGTTTAGCAAGATGGCTTGTGTAAGGACGCTTCCATCAAAGACGGGGAGCGTCGTAAGAGACGCCTTTTGGGACATTTTCAAACAAAGTGGACGTAAACCTCTAAGTTTACAGATGGATAAGGAGACAGATTTCATTACACGTATAGTCCGGAAATTTCTTAATAAAGAGGGCGTGTATTACTAAACCAATCATAATCCAGACGTGAGGGCAAGCAACGTGAAACGATTCAATAGAACTCTGAAAGGGCACACTGACCACATCACAAGGTAGAGTAACAGCTGCCATTAGCTATTATAATACACACATTTGTGAATAGAGGGTTTCATGTGGTCAGCACAACAAGCCTTCTAGCCGTTAATCTCAGTTTACTAGACAGGAGCTGCTCATTTATTACATAACTCATTTTTCCTCAAGAGGCTGAGTTTGACTCCATTCCAGACCCAGTTCTTCACAGAAAAATTCTTGAAGCAGCAGGGATCAAACACAGAATGTCTGGATCTGTATATATTATGGTAGTGTCATTCATTTCACTGGTTTCTTGTGAGTATATTGATAGTGTTAAATTTGATATTTTATATTTTATAAGCAAAAATAGGTATTTGATGATTTAAAATCATTACAATTTAGTATTTACCATGTGCATTAAATTATTCAAACAACACAGTACACTTAGAGCTACCTGGTGTACAATAATGAAAGCTGTTTTTCCATGGTAAAGAGATTGATTTTGTATACTCTTTTGTCTATCTCGCCATCATGCGCATTCTTTGGAGACCATAGAATTGAAATATACTTAACTACTCAAAGGAAACTTATTCTCAGGTCCACGAAAAATGTAGGCTCCCTAAAATATAAACAATTCCGTATATTTAAACCTCTCTACTTGCAAGATATTATGCCATTGATTATTTTCCCGTTATTAATCTTATACCCTGAAGAAACAACCTTTGGTAAGATCAGAACCATCTTTCAATTAAAATTATTTTTTTAGCAACCACCAGCATTTTGGCATATTTTATATGAAATGAGAAATATTTTAAAGCGCTTCAAGATATCATATTTTCTTAGATTTATTTAACAGTATCTATTTCATAAAAATTTAAATAAGCAACATTATAAGAAGAATGACTATGTTATGACAAAGTTTATTAATTAACATTTTTGTAAATTTAACATTTTTAATCTTTCATTTATTAATTTTCTTTAAGTATCGATATTCTTATTCGCATTGATATAATTTTAGTGCTATAATTAGGAAGACATGCTATGGGTAGGGATTTTGGAGCAGGTTATAATAACTATTAATTAATAAACTCCTTTTTTATTTTTTATTATCTTTTAACTTTGCATTGCCCAGTACCTACCACCATTTCCAAGGTACGAGAAAAAGTTGTATCTTGTGATTATTGATCCCTAAATTATGATTGCAATATTTATTTGACCCAGCTAGTGAGGTGAGTTTGTTTTCAATCAACCGAACACCCAGTGGTCTCAAGAAAAAAGTGTTATGACAAAGTTGAGATAGATGAGGGATAAATATTTTTTAATATATTCTCTTAAGTTGACTGCTTTGGAGTGACGCCCATATTATATGTGCGAGATTCAATAATATGTTTTATCACAAGATAAGTGAGACATGTTTGATTGATACGCGTGACAGGGTACGGTCTAGACGTTACTTATCAGACACTTTTGAAACAAATAATAGGTTGAAACAAGGAGATAAACTCTTACTCATTACTTTTATAATCTAGTTCTATTTTATGATATTAGGGTAGTGCAAGAGAGTATAAAAAGGTCGACATAAAACGGTATTATACAGATATTAATTTAGTTATTACTGCCACCCACATATAATTTGATAGAGTTAGTGAGTTTAAACATTTACCATAATTAGTGTCAGAAACATAATTCAATTTGGCATTGGAAAACATTGTTTTCCGTTGCTTAGGGACTTTGGAAAACAAGATTAAGAATTTTACTTTTAATATAGTAGATTGTATTACATTTGAAGATTTGAGAGGAAATAGCTTTTAAAGATCTCTGTATTGTGATTATCCTATATTCCATTAAATTCTATTCATTTTCCCGTGTCAATTTCCGTCCGTCCGTCCGTGTCAATTTCCGAGTCCGTGACAGGACTCAGTCGGAAAAAATGAGTGATATTAACAATTTTAACAAGAAAAGTGATGTAAATCACAGAATTTTTACAAAAGCAACCTTCTTCAATAAAAGCGTTGCTGGATATGGAAGAAATTGATATAATCGCAATCCAAGGTAATTATACGTTGCTGGAAGAAAAGGCTAACCTCGTACACAGTTTGGATGAGGAGATCTTTAACACCTCATCGAGACAGAGACAGAGGCGACAGAAGATGACCTGATCAATGAGGTAGAGGTAGTGGACAACTACAAAGTTAAGTTTCATGTTTTAGCAGCTGCAGTCTCTGATGCTGTTGCTGTTCGGAAAAAAGAACATGAAAATGAGACTCAATCATCTTTAAGTACTAACCATAATTTAAGAAGTAAATATCGTCTTCCAAAGATTGAATTCAGAAAATTTTGTGGAAATTTACCTGATTGTTTGGGTTTTTGAAACCATTTTCAGAAGATTAATGAGGATCAGGAGTTAGATAATGCGGACAATTATGAATATTTAATCAAGCAAATTTACCTAATTCCAAAGCCCGTGATATTGTCAACAGTTTCCCGTCAACTGGATAAACTATCGGAAAGCCATACAGAAACTTAAATCACGCTTGGGTAAAGATTCTTTATTGGTAGATGTTTACTGTAGAGAATTATTAACACTCATGAATGCCAGTAGCGTTCCTGATGTCTCTTCCCTGTATGATAAAATCGAAACTCACCTTAGTGCTTTGGAGGGTCCAAGGGTAAATTCAGCGATATATGCTACGATGTTGTTCCCTAGGATAGAATCATGTTTGACTACAGATATGTTAAGCGTTTGGCCAAAGAGTGGTGGAGGAAAAGAAAATGAGCCTGAAGAACGTCTTAAGAGTTTGATGAAGTTCCTGGAGGATGAAGTAGAAGGGGAGGAGAGGATCAAGCTTGCTGTCAAAAGTCCAAATAAGGGTACCATCACTGATAATCCTGATAAGATGGCAAAGGGACAAGATTATTGATCCTGCTCTAGAGGATGGTAGTTTGAGACACTATCTACCTCATCGTGCTGTCATGAAGGAAACAACTGCGACCACAACCATGCGCCCTATATTTGATGCCTCAGCAAAATAGTTTGGAACCTCTTCTCTAAATGATTGTTTGTATGATGGTCCCAACCTAAATGAATTGAACCCGGCTATCCTTCATAGAATCAGGGAGAGGGAAATAGGAATTGTTGCAGACAGTGAAAAAGCTTTTCTTCAGATAAGTATCTGTGAATAAGATAGGAACTATCTCTGTTTTATGTGATCGAATGTAGCTGAGCATATCTATGAGATCTTCAGACACACAATATGTAGTCCCTTCCTCTTGGTTGCAGTTTTGGAGTTGAAGAAATATTAACAAAACACTCGTTTCAATCCCCTGATCATTAAGCGACTTATACAGAGCTTCTATGTAGACAAAGTTGTCAAGAGCATTGACGGTGAATTTGAGGTAAATCAGTTTATCCATTAATCTAGTGAGGACTGTTCTGAAGGCGGATTTAATTTGAGAGGATAGTAATTTACGCAAGATGAGTGAAAATCTGCCCCTCTTTCTTCTGTCTTAGGAATATTATGGGATCTGCAAGATGATACGTTGATTCTGAATGTCACTGGTTGAATAGGTGTGATGTAGGAGAAGTTACAAAAAGGAAAAAAAAATTATCTTGCGCAAAGAATCTTCGATCCTGTGAGAGTGACATGTCCCATTATTATTTGTGCAAAACTTTTGATTCAAGATGCATGGAAGAATCACATTGGATGGGATACAATGGTAGATGACAAATTTAAAGCCGAGTTTCTCACCTGGTAAAAGGATCTGCTTCTACTGGTGGAAATCAAGACTTATCGTCTATTTGGAATAAGTGGTTGTGTACAAATTTATGTCTTCTGTGACGCCAATCAATATTCTCATGCGGCAGTTGTTTTTGTTAAGGGGCATTTTGTTATTTACTCTGACAGTGGCACCAACTTCACTGGTGCCAATAACGCTTTTCAAACACTTGATTGGGAAAATATTTCTAAACATAGTTCAGTTGAACGTATCACCTGGAAATTTAACCCTCCTAGTGTTCCATAGTGGGGAGGCTTCTGGAAAAGTTTAATAAGAGTAACAAAACAACTTGTGAAGTGAATTTTAGGGAAGTCTTCTCTAACTTTCTAATACATGCTTAATCTTCTCTGTTGTATAGAAGCTGCCATTAACTCCGGGCCACTGACATAGTTGGCATAAAATTGTGACACTTTAAGTCCTCTCACCCCGGCTTGTTTTCTACAAGAAATAATAGAGTTCCAGAATGTGATGCCCTGGATGCTAAAAGTCTGAACCGACGAAACTAGCATCTGCTCAATCTAATAAATTAATTAAAGAAGAGATTTCTGCAGGAGTACCTGGGACGTTTGGCACTTAGTAAACGGAACAACAAGTCCTCTACTTTGTTCAAGATTGGTGATATAGTCTTAGTTGGATCAGACAATTCCAAAAGGATGGAATGGCTCCTGGGAAAAATTGTGAAGGTGTTTCCTGGTTCTGAAAGAATAACAGAATAACAAGGCTCGCAAATGTCGTGACTACTAAAGGTGTAGTTCTGAAACACATACAACGACTCTACCCACTAAAGGTTCCTGATGATAGATGTGAAACACTGAGGACCTCTTTGTAGGAGAAGAGTGTAGTTTCTTTGGAATATGCTTCTAGAAATGAAGTACAGCCCCCAAAGACCACACGTTCTAGCATAAGAGTCAACGTCCCCTCACGATATACCGATTAGTTGAGGATATCCATCCTCAAAGGTGGGAGGATGTTAGAAACATAAATCAAATTGGTATTGGAAAATATTTGTTTTCTGTTCCTTGGAGACTTATGAAAACAGTATTAAGAATTTTACTGTTAAAATAGTTAGTTGTATTACATTTGAAAATCTGAGAGGAAATAATGTTTAATGTTCTTTGTGTTATGATTTAGCTGTATTAAAATAAACTGTATTATCAATTTGTTCATAACAACTAGCAAAAACAATATTAGATTTGAAATTAATAAAAGAATACATTCGGGAAATGCCTGCTATTACTCAGCCAGTAAGTTGTTGACATCTTTCTTGCTTTCACGGAATGTAAAACTCAATATATAAAAAAACAATTTTACCTGTTGTCCTCTCTGGGTGTGGAGCGTGGTTTCTTACCTTACATAACGAGAACAAATATAGGATGTTCAAAAAAAAGGTGCTTAAGAAATTATTTGGTCCAAAAAGGGATGAAGCTACTATAGATTATAAAAGGTTACATAATTATGGGTCACATACCCAGTATTAATCACAAGACATTGTTGGGATATTAAAGTCTTGTAGATTGCGGTGGGCAGGGCTTTCTAGTTCCTAACGCCGTAGAATAAGTAAGTAAGGTAGCTGAAGACTGCACCCAGCTGTAGCGACGGTAGGGTAGCCAAATTATGGTGGAGACCATACTCTATTATTTATAATAGTCCTACATCATCATAAATATTATGTAATTGATTCAAAGTCTTCAATTATAGTCTACGTCAGTGGTTCTAAAACTTGTATGCTTCACGTACCTCCTGGGAATATATATAAAACTGGCGTACCTTCTGTAGAGATATAAAATATTTTAGTATAATAATAGGTATACATTTTTTTTAAATATCAATATTACAACAATGTCATGCTTCACCATTTAGTTACTAGCAGTGTTTATTTACTGTAAAATCTGGATACTACTTGTACTGTATTCCAACCGCTTCATTGCAGAGGGGTGGAAAGTCAGGCAATACATTCAACCTGGGCTCTGTTCCATAAAGGTAAAAGTATTGACAATCGTCAGATAAGTCACCGGTATTGTTATAATCAGCGACTAGTTATTGGGGTTTTCGAACTAGTTCACGAATTAATTTATTAGTCAAACCAAACCTGGTCAAGTAGACAGGTATTCAGCTGTTCAATCTAGATTTTTTAACACCACGTCTTAGTACTCGTTTGCTTGTACTTGAATGTGCTAATTAAAATAATGTGTTAAGAACCAGAAAAGTTTTAATTTAGAGGAAGTGCACTAGTATTTGCGAGAAGGGAGAGTGTTAAACCATTTAATAAAAACCTTCCTCAGTGCACTCAATTGGGATCAAGCACTGATCTCCCTGTCTTTAACTAACTATTCCAACACGAGATTAGCACTTTAAATTATGCAGTCATGCATTGTTGTATTTAATATTTTAGAGATCATCTGTAAAGCAAACTATGAGTGAAATCAAAAGACAAATATCGATGCAAGCATGGTAATTTAATTCTATTTTCAAATTAATATGGAGGTTAATAGTAAAACATGTTGAGTTGAGTGAGAGAACAATACAAACTTTGGTACTACCTGTGATAGTTGCGTGATTTATGTAAGGAAGAAAATTTTGCAAAAGGTCAATCAATCAATCGAAATAAGTATATATTTATAACATTATTAAAAATCATGCACATAGGGCTCACGGTTTGGTGGATCCCCTGGCTGGAGTAGAATCACCTTCTGAGTTAGTTGAATCCCCGGCGCTTTAACTCCCAATGGTTAAGTGTCTGCTCATGATGTGCAAGCAGCAGGCAGGTCATTATGTGCTGAAACAAATATAAATATTCTGATATAAATAGTACTGACATAATATTTACGGTAAGTCTCAAAATTTTAGTAATAGTGATATTCAATAAGCCCTACCAACCATGTTTCTACATTATATCTAGTTTAAATTAGTTGAAAAAGAAACCTGAACATGGAAATTTAGCCCGAGTCCTTTGCACATTCTTCACTCATAGTTGATGGCTGAATTTGTGATGGAAGTGTGGAAATATGAGCCAAATATGAGCGACCAATACTATGCGAACGATCATACTTGAGTCATCTGACACTTCGGACGACTGATAGGTAGCAAAGTATGCCATAAAATATTTTAATTTTACCGTGAAATTCTAATGAATATCCACGCACATCACAAAATCATACTCAAAACTCAGTATTAAATTATTAGTGAAAAATGACTCTGAACATGAGACAAATCGCAATTAGCTAAATGATATAGCATTAACGCACTAAGCTAAAGGTCCCAGCTTTGATTTCTGTGCAGGTATGATTTTGAATCTAATTTAATTTAATTAAACCTTGATCCCTTCAATACGGACAGTGACGTAATTAAAATGATTTTCAGCTGATGTGTTGATATTAATATACATTCGCATATACCTACATAATAAAAAGAAACTGTCTCACCTTGTAGGTTCCCAACATCGACATGTTTGTTGCCGATCATGTAGTTCCCGGCAGCTCTAAACAGTTCCTTGAACCACCTGGAACTTATCAATCCCAGGAGAAAGAAAATAAATATTTCGATCAGGCTCATATTGATAAGATTACGTTTTTAATCAGAAATATCGTAGTACAAATTATTCAACGAAATACACCAACGAAGTTATGGTTTATTTCAGTCATTTCCGGGGAAAGGAATGTTCATTATTGAGTCTAATGTAAGAATAATTGTATTGTTGGGAGTCTCGTAGGCCCGTAATTTGTGGTTTTGAACCCCTGTCTATGACACGCTTTTCATACAAATTAAAGAATTCATAGTCTACCAGTTAAATAAATAATTATTATCACTATATTGTTGCTTTGTTATTTCATTCTTTGTCCTCAACTTAAAATAATATTATTAAGTTAGTATTAATAATGGCTGGTAGAACTGACATAAATCTAACACTATTTATATGAAACAAACATTCTAACTGTTGTAATAATTTTAGTTGTAAGGATGACCAGTTATTAGCAATTGGGACTTCCATGAAAGTACTGTTTCAGTTAACTTTAATCAAATTCATTATAAAATATAAATATAATAAATAGATACCCATGTGTGAGATTCCTACAGAAAATATATGTTTTTATTTTGGAATACCTTGATTAGATGGTAGATTATCTTGGGTGATGATATCCCTTGGTATCTTTTAATAATTTTAACCTCGTATGTGAGGTTTCCGTAATGTAATGTATAATATTATATTACAGTATCACGTGTAATACTGGCGTTTATATTTCTTATAAATCCTAGCTTCATTAATCAAACTCTTTCATTTTTTACAAACAAATAATTATTAATATTAGTTTCCAAGAAACATGATGTATTTCAATATATTATTATAGTGGTTTCCTAGATACATATTATTGTTTTTTATTTTATCAAGTTAAAATATTTATTTGTCATAAGTATAGTAAATAATTTAAATGAAACTATGTTGTGGGTAGCATAATATTTTCATGTTATATGCTTCGATATTTAAAACTTCTTGTGTGTCCCGTCACCAGCTATTAGAACAGTCTCCAAAACTTTTACAATATAAGCTCCCTTTTTATTTTAAAAAATCTTAAAATCAAACTGGCCCTTTTAACACAAAATCGAAATAAATTGTTCTTCTTACTCGAATCGTTCTTTTTTCTTTAATCTCTAGAAAATTTAAAGCCAGAAAGAAGACGATATAATATAGACCGTAGAAAGTTTTCTTCAAGGTCCTTTATGTTTTATTTGTTTGTATTGGTTGATAAACGTCATTTAGAACCATATTTATTATTGGGTAACAACAGCTTTACTGTGATCTAGAATAATTTAAGTTCGAACTAACGTAAATATAGTATGTGTATTTGCTACTATATTTGACTAGTATTAATAATTGTAGCTCAGCACGTTTCACCCCAAGGTCCTCAGAGTCACGAATATTTCAGAAACTGCGAAATATGTATAGTTTTTAAATTATTATATACATAAAGAGATGACATTGTTATGGTTCTTTTTTTACTTCGAGATTACGATGAATCTCTTCGTTTTATTTGCTTTCGAAACAAAAAAGAAAATTTTTCAATTCTTTCCTTCTTGTAGGTATCTTGGTTCAAACCTGGTATCTAGGGTAGTTAAGAGGTTATCCATAGGAGTGTTTGGATCTATCTATCAAATCCCAAAGTTAGTGTTAGCTTACAAGAGATTATTTTCCGGAATTGATTATAAAGATTTTGATAAAAATTTGTATCCAGACACTTTTTAATATTACTGTTATGACCAGTAACCGATTCATAGAGGATGGGAGCACATGCAGATATTTAAATAATACGACTGATGTTTACTATCCTATAACTAACTAGTTTAGCAACATGAAATATAAAATATACAATTATTTACAAATATGATTGATACACGGTATCGGTCCCTGTGCTAGTTACCCTAACTCTAATATATTCTTAGATCAAGCAGAGGTCTTAAGTTCGACTACATGAAGTACCGGACACAGCCATCCTTCTAGTCAGTCAGTTTGTCCCTGAATGAACTCCGGGTCATGAACCGGCCGTTCATCCCTAACTGGAATTTACATGGTCAGTACAGAAGACATTGTTTCAAGACTAGGAATGTACTTGTAAAGTCTGTTCATCATAGGAATTGTTTTCTAAAAGGCCTTTTTTCCTACCAGAAATCTATTATATAGTAGGATACTGGTAGGAAAAAAGACCTTTCAAAGAGTAATTCCTACCGTGAATGGAATATAAGCTAGTCGGCCATAATAACTTGCAACTATCCCTAGTTTCAACTATGCACTTCTGTAGCTGCACATTCTTAATTATGAGTGTACATTCTGTTCAACTTATTGTTGGTTCCCAATACTACCCTTCAATTTATAAAAGATCTTTGCGATCTTTTCATTAAAAACTACCCCTCTTACGTGTGGTTTAACTACTAGCATACATAAATCTGTGTAGTTAAAACACAATATACAGTAAAAAAGTAATTTGAAAACAATGTTCATATATAGTGAAAAAAATTCTTTATTTACACATTATGTCGTAATACGAATGTACACGTCACAGCTCGGCTGGTCTCGTACTACCAATCGGAAATGATGAAATCTCGGAGTGGGTCGTCCCTCGACTCCCTCCGTCACCATCCTGGAACTCTTCCTCGCCGTTGTCCGCCGGACAGAAGTCTACTCTTCTCGATGCTGTTGTCCCTGTTCCCTGGACACGCCCTGGTCCTCCCTCCTGGGTTGACCGGCTCGATGTTTATGTTGCTCGTCACTGATATGATCACCAATACTCCTCCCCGTTCCAGGTAGCTTTCTGTTGAGAATAGGGACACCACTCGGACTGTAGAGCTGTCTGAAACTAACAGTTAGGGTTAAGTCAACTCTGTCTAAAGTTGTAGGGCTCCCTCTGCTCGTTGACGTCCTCAGAAATGTCCACCATTATCTGACGATAATGACGCGTCTCTGGTGACCATTCCGAAGCTGTGGTGTCGGCTCCCTCATTGATGATAGTCGAGAGGTCTGTCTCTTACAGGTTGAGAAAGTATTGTGATCGTCAAAATTATAGAACTTGAGATTTTAATGAATCTCGACGTTTTATAACAACCCGAATCTGAAAGAGTGTTCTTTGTATTCCCGGCTGTCGGTCTGTCTGTCTGTCTATCTGTAGTACCTCCAACTAGAGCCTAAACAATTTTACCGATTGGACTATAACTTGGTATCTAGGGTTTTATATGTTTCTCCGAGTGGTTTTTGAAATTGGATATCGATCCCTAAAATTAAGGGTAGATTACTGAAGGGCAAAAAGAGAAAAGGTCGATTTTCTCGAAATTGGCTTTAACGATTTTGATAAAATTTCATTTAAAAATATCTATAAGTATTCCAAACAAAATGGCTACCCTCAATATTTCAGCAAAATAAATTTAAATTTTTTATCATATCTCCGTAACTATTTGAGATATGAAATTACTTATCATTAAAAATATGTGGCTAAATTTATAATACAAATATTTTACTCGAAGCATATTTTTACATAAACCGATAGCTTTCAAGCTATACGCAAATATTATTTCTTATCTTTTCGAATAATAAAGGTAAAATATTGCGACCGTAAAAAAAATCTAACGTGAAATGTTGATGGATGTTGACGTTTCATGACCCCCCGAACCCTAAAAAGTGGTCTTTGCAATGCTGTCTGTCTGTTTGTCTATTTAAACTTAAATTTAAAAGTAGTTTAGTAAAGGGAAAAAGGGAAAAAGAGAAAAAATCGATTATCTCAAAATCGGATCAAACGATTTTGGTTAAAATTCGTATCCAGATGTTTATTAAAATTACAAATATGTTTTTTTAATTTTTCAATGAAAATGGATTTTTGGCTACTTTACAGAAGAAAAAATCTCCGTATCTCCGCAAATATTTAAGATATTAAATAACATTATTGCAAAATTGTAGTACTATTAAAAATAAAAAAACTTTATTATGAAATATATTTTTATAAATACAACAGTTTCTGATACAATTTTGTGAGATTTAGTTGTTAAGAGATAAGGTGCGGCAGAAGGGAGCGCAAGTATTTTTACCATTTTTATAGAATATATATTTTTTGGTCAAAATAAATCAAACATTTCTCCAGTAACAACGTAGAGTTTAGTTTTAGGCACGTGCTAATATCAACAGATCTCTAATATCTGTAAAGGGTGTCGTGGAATTCTGTCAAAACTTTTTCTCCTTATTTAAAAAGTTTTGACAAAATTCCAGAACACCATTGAAAGATATTCAAGATCTGTTGATATTAGCACGTGCCTAAAACTAAACACTACGTTGCTACTGGAGAAATATTTGATTTATTTTGGCCAAAAGAATGTAATGTTATAAAAACTGTAAAATTACTCGTACTCCCTTCTGCCGCACCTTAGGTTTTAACGCCATAATTCTCCAATGCCATAGAGTAGTTAAATATAAGTAGGTCTCTCAAAAAGTTTATGTTATTTTTCCTTAAACCTTTTAAGAGAAATGTTTGTACAACAATGATCTATCTCCAATTTAGACTCAATAGTCAATATTTATATTTTTTATTGGTCAAAATGATTATAAATGATGAATTTAATAGCAATGCGATGACATGAAGATGCGCAACACTTAATAAAATGTATATAATTTTAACCGGAAGTTGACATTTTAACACTCAGTGTTGACCTTTGTGTACCCAATACTGATCTTTTTTATCGGTCCATACATACAAATGAGGAGATTAATTCTTTAAATATAAAATCATAAAATTTAAAACCGTGACTCAAAAAATGTTTTATATATATATAGTGCAATTTATGCTTGGGTTTGCTACTGTATATTACTTCATTTCACATATATTACGAGTTTTGAGTAAATATCTCCATTTTTAAATAATAGAGAAAGAAAGTCCGTGCGGAGTTCCGTACAATTTATTTTAACTTGGATATAATCACTGATGTGTGTTTTTAACAGAGGTTAGTACAACAGAGACAAACAAGTCACAGATAACAATTCATTTTATGATTATATTTTTAAATAAATTACCAGTAGATAATATATATATTGAAATAATAAAACAATTTTTTAATCTATATAAAAATGGGCTCAGATAAAGAAGTAGAATTTCAGAAAGCTTTGGACGTGATGTCAAATCAAATTGACACATTAAGGGAAGAAAGTAAAAGGCCTACTCCACTAGAGACTACTAAAGAACAGAATAAAACTGTTAAAAAATTAAATTTAAGTAATTTAAGCAAATATTGGAAGAGTGATTCGAGTAGCATTTCTGTTGTAGAAATTTCAATCAAATTGAAAAATCTGTCAAACTAGATAATTGGACAGATGAAGTTAAAATTTTGATAATTTCTTTAAAACTAGAAGCAAAAGTTAATCATTTTTAAAGCTCAAATGTAGAGCCCATAGTCTGAAGTATATTATTTAAAGTTAAAAATTAATTTATTGAAAGATTTTCTGAAAATCATTCTGATCAATTTTATTACTCAAAATTACAAAACGTGGTTCAAAATGTAAATGAAGGCATTAAGGAATTTTCTGACAGATGTAAAAGCCATTGTAACAAAACAATGAGACGGGTCGAAGATCCAATAAAACAATCAGTGATTATCGAAGAATCTGAACGTAGATTATTGGCTGGCTTTGTTGCTGGTTTGACAGGTAATGACAGGACACAGGTTCGTTACCGGTTGCCGGCAAATTTGGAGGAGGCAATACAAATTGCAGAGACCGTCAGTAAGACGGGCGAATCTACAAATATCCACCAGACTTCCAAAGGAACTGGACCACAACAATTGCGTGCGGAAGGACAGCAAGTCTTATGGGTCAGTGGCACCATGGACCGTCGAATCTGTGGTAAGAAGGTCCACGGAGAACGTGAGTGCTGGTACATGTCAGATCTGGACAAAACAAGGTACGTTCCGATAAAAACAATTACAAGTTAATAAAAGGGAAGAAAGAAGCCTATAGCGTTCCAGCCTCTCGAAAAGAGGTTGTTTGTTTTGGTGGCCAAAGAAAAGTGAATTATGTCTCTCAGTGCAGACAAAGAGGGAAGGAAAAAAGGAATAATTTCACAAACTCTAGAGGTTCGTTGGACAACTTGGAAAGTGGCAGTGAATCTAAAATATTATATAAGCACAAATTAACCAGCGTCTGGGAGGGCCAAGGTCATGAACTGATCCCAGGCCACAGACAAGGAAACAACAGATACACAACCGCTAGGTTAAACGTGTGTCGCCCCTTTTCAAGGCTTTACTCTTTCAACGTTGGGATCGCTAGGTGAGGTAACCAGTGACTACAGCGCAATCAAGTGAGCATTTTCTAAACGACTCACTTTAAACTCGAATTTACTAGAGGGCAATACAAAATATGATCTCATCCAGTCAAAAAGTCGGCTATCAGCGAGAAAGCTTCAGGTAGCGACCTCCCCCGACTCTAAGTACCCTAATTCTACCAAACAAATGAGCTTAATCTGACTGCACATTACAAAGAAAACTTAGAACACAATGGTCCTTTATTCATTCAAGAGACTGGTGGTCGATGGCAAGTATGATAATTGTTAAAGAGAGGACTGGGAAACATTGAAATCGTTTAGAAACACAGATTTATTTATGAAGGAAGTAGTTAGATATTCTTTAATATTATTTTCAGCAAAATGAAGGCGAAAGTTCTGACCAGTTAAAAAGTTTGAACTTTAATTTTAAAGTTGTTTTTTAATATTTGATATATAACATCTTTATATAGAACTGCACAAAACCATCCAACAAGTTGTGACCCTATCAAAACATTACTTTATTTAATAGAGGAAGGCTAGTTAGAGATTTGGAACCTTTTGCTTTAATCTTAGATGTAAACATTTCCCCTTAAAGCGTCATTTTTTTAATTTTAAACTTAAAATTCAAACTTTCTAACGAGTCAGAGTAGCCTTCTTGTAATTTTCACCAAAATTTTGATGAAAACTATTGTTTGTACATTGTTCTATTGTTTTCCCGCCAACCTGCGTGGTTTTTAGCTCTGCCGATTTATTTGTGTCGTGCGTGGAGACTCGATAGAGCCAGAAGTGATAAAGGTTCTGTGAACTTTCACCCGGAAACGGTCTAATCTATTTTATTCGTGTGTGTTATGAAGAGGACTGCGCCAAGACACTACCAGTCAGACCACATAAAGTGAAGGTGAGTTGCCTCTATCCATTTCCATTCCACCATACAGTCCAATTGTCCGTGTTCGTAGCACTGGTCTTCCAGAGGCTTCTTCTCGTTTTCATTAATTGGGAATTACGATACAAATATGTTTTTAAAATATCAAACCACTTCTTAAATAATCCGGGATTTCTAAAAGTCTGCACACGTTTCAGTGTTCTGCCATGAAGCACCCTTAACAACTTTGAATATCCTCAACTGGGATAATTTTTAAACACATCTTAAATAAATCACATTTTTTTATTGAAAATAAGAAAATAATAGTTTTAAATCCATACATATAAGTGATTTTAAAGGATTATTTTTGTAATTTTTCTATAAAATGTATTAAACATAATTTTCTAAAAATGTTTTCATTCAAAGCTAGGTAACTCTGTTGATATTTATAGTACACTCTAGTGCCCGTACAGGGGCGGCTAAAGGGCTGAGATAAACGGGCGGCTGCATTGGGCGCCTGCTCGAGAGGGGTCAGACATACCTAGAACTAACCTAACATAGCCTGTGCATAATATTAATATAGTCCAAAAACCTAACGTAGCCTGGTCGTAATATGAAAATAATCCCCAAACCTAACGTAATTTAGACGCAATATTAGAGTTGCTAAGTACACTTTTTGATACCAACATTAAATTTCATATATTAGTATAGTTATTATAGTATAATGTAAACCGTTAAAATTTCTATGCAATAATTTGAAAACAGATTAAGAATACAAAGCTTTGAAATATTTAAGGTTTCCAAACGTCCTTAAGTCTCTCAGATATGAAGCTACTTATCAAGGTAAATAGTCTATGTAGGTATAATTATAATAAAACATAATTTTCTTGAAATATCCTCTTATAAAACCAATAATTTTAAATAAAAATGAACGTCTTTTAACCTTTACAACACTTAAGGTAAAGTATTATGACCTTCAAAAATATCTAGCCCTAGATATTAATGGATGGCGACGTTTCATAACCACCCCAACCCTAAAAAGTGGATTTAGCAAAGCCGTCTCTCTGTCTCTGTGTCTGTCTTACCCTAAAACTATATTAGGTAGTTTACTAAAGGATTTAAAAAAATCTATTTTCTCAAAATTGGCTTTATCGATTTTGATTGAAATTCGTATCTATGCGTTAAGGTTATTAACAAAATTGGCTAGTTTCATTCTCCCATGAAAATGAATTTAGGATACTTTACAGAAGCGGGAATTTCCATATCTCCACACCTATTTGAGATACTAAATAACATATCATTGCAAAATTGTAGGACTATTAGAAATAAAAAAACCTATTATTTGTAATATATTTTTAATAAATCAATAGTTTCTTAGATATTGAAAAAATATAAATTTATACAATTTTGTGAGCTTAAATCATACAGAGATAATACCTAGATTTTAACATAATAGTTATATAATGCCATAGAATAACTAAATAAGTAAGTCTCTCGAAAAGTTTATGTTCTTTTTCCTTTAACCTCTTAGGGGAAATGTTTGTAGAGCAATAATATATCTCTATTATTTTATACTCAATAGTCAATACTTGTCTATTTATTGTTCAACATTTAAAAATGAAGAATTTAATAACAATTCGATAACCCTATGATGTGCAACCCCTACAAAAACAATAGAAAGTCTTAACCGTAATTCGAAATTTGAATACGATGTGTGGACCCAAAATAAATATTTTTATTAGTCCGAATATACAGATGAGGACTTTAATTCTTTAAAAAGAAAATTATAATATTTAAAATCGGAAGTCAAAAAAGTTTTACATACGTACTTATAGCGTAAATTGTGCTCAGGTTTGTTAATGTATATTATTTCATTTCACCTTTTTTACGAGTTTTGATTAAGTATTTCCATTTTTAAACAATGGATTGAGAAAGTCTGTGTGGAGTTCCGTACCATTTTTTTTTTCAGGTTCAAAAGATAAAATACTCTTCAAGTTAGAAACTGACTTTATTCACACTTGCATTTCAATTATGTATATAGAGCCTCCGGCGGTATCTTTGTGAACTAGAGCCACAAATCCACATAAAGCCACTTGTGTAGACAAGCACGAGGGTAGTTTGTATGTGTAGAGTTCTTGAGATCGCGTTATAGTTACTCATATTATGTGCTGAAGGGCGTTGTTGGAGTTTTTCTTCATATTTAAAACATGGAATTTTCTAGTCAGACTTTTCAAATTTGGAATATGGCTGACCATAGTGTGACAAAAAATTGTGACTGCGGGCAGCGTTTTGAAACGAGAGCAAAATTCAAATGGTTTACCTCAACATGAAGAAGTATATATTTAATATCTCCAAATGTGTATGGATAGTGGAAATCATTTCAATTAAAATATTTATATCTCTGTTTACTCAATCATCAGCCTCCATTGGAAATGAGTAAATATATTTTCAAACTATAAAAATAAAATTCCATTTCGGTATGGACTCAAAGTATGTAACAAACACTCACCCCTCCACCAAGATGTTTGTCCAATATAAACAATAAACATTTACCCCGCCCTCCACCCCACAATAATTCAATTTAACATCAAAACATGTGCAGCGCACGAGAAATGCACTATAATTTTAGAATATCACTCTCCTTTATTTAAATGAATATATTCACATCGCTGGTGAGCTATATTCTAGGGTAGCCGGTTCTGCGATTTTTATTAAACAATTCTGATCATCTTTAATGATATCTTCGTCTGTACAGACCTGCCCAAAACTTTCGTGATTCAAGCTAATGTTGGTGTGTTGTGTAGGTCATACATTATATGAAGTTATTTACCATAATCTTGAGTTTCTCGTTAATGAATGATTATATTTTATTTTATTTGATAAATAATATAAAAGCAATGGCTAGTCATCAGTATCGGATTCGACGTCATCACCAATTCACGGAATAGTGCGGGAGGAATCCGATTCACAACAAAGTACCTCGAGCACCATTTTGACTTAACAAATGCGAATAGAAAACTGACAATACTGTCAATTAACTTAGTTCTTGGAAGAGGGGCAAAGCGTGCGCTACCCATCGTAATAATAATAAAATGGTGTGAACGGTCAAATTGATGAGCTTGACTATTTAGCGTAAAACATGTGACGCATAATATGTTGGTGTGAAATAACCTTAAGTGCGATGTAAAATCTACACCGTACTAAAAAAAAAATTGTCATTGTTCATTTCTACTTTTTCATAAAAACTCAGAGAGAAAGAATTGTGATCGTAAAAAAAATTGAACCAGAGATTTTGATAAATGTCAACGTATCACGACAACCTGAAACCCAAAATGTTGTTTTTAAGCCCAATCTTACAATACCATTATATAATATTCGTTAGGGCTTAACATAAGGAACGACTACTACTTTGAATTTTACCATGTTCAGTTACAGAAAACTTCGTCGTTAAGTTAACGTGAGGGTTAGAGAAATGAAGCTTGAATCAAAATAAAACTCAGTTCATGACGAGCAATTTGTACACTTTTACTACTGATCAGTTCAATTAGGAAAAATCTTTTAACGGAGAGTGAAAATATGTCTGCACTCTAACCCTAATCATACTTCTTTTAATAGAAACTAGCTTTTAAAAGCAAACTTATTGGAATTTGGGAATTTTAATAATATCCTCATGTCTTTTAAGGTTTTTATAAAGAGTTCTATAAAAATACTGTGATTGTCCAAGTAGTTTATGAGAAACGGTGAGTTATGTATTAGGATTTTCGAGTATTTGATCGCAGTAAACACGATGCCACCCAGATTTAACCTGCAAGAACTTAAAAATGTGGCTACCTTGCGCACTCGTGTCGTGAATTCAAATATCGTCTGCACTTTTCACTGTGCCTATATCCAAAGAAGCTTACAATAGACTTTGGACTTACCAATTTCTACAGTTTCCTCAAATCACTCAGAGCCCGTAGTTTTATCAACTTTGAGTAAACTTTGTGTAATAGGTCCATTATGTCATAAGGAGTGAATGCTTTATTATTGTGATAAAGTTACATCCTTACTTCCTCACTGTGAAAAGCCTTTAGAGAGCCCATGAATGTCTAGTCAAGGGGCTGAAACCGGTGGGTTGAGTGAGGAGGCAGCACAAAAATGGTAACGTGATTGGCTCGAGCCATATCGATTACATCTGGATTGCGAGTGTGACTGTAGTGTCCATTCAATATTAATAAAACAGGTGATTCCTGAGTTGGTTTGGTACTTAAAAAGGGTGTTAACATGCACATCAACAGATGAATACAGAGAACGGTGTATAGTAACCAACGAGTAGTAAGACGCAGTGATAAAAAAGATTGCAATTTGAGAACAGTTCTTTGCAGTCCTAAACAGGAAAATGCTGATACAAAAAATATTGTAAAAATTTTCCTTGAAATGTTATCAACACAATGACAAAATTTAAGCACGTACTGTTTCCACTTACAAATTTTGAATTTTGAATTTTGAAGAGCATTTATTAAAAAACTAAAATTTCAATAGGATGCTCCATTTGTAAACTTATTTGAAAGTATTTAAATTCTGAAGCCATCCCTCAAATCTCCTGAAGAGTCTTTATTTACAATATGTTGTTATTCCTCGTCAAGATTTTCTGTACAGGGGAAATCATCCATTTTTCCAAACCACCATTTTAAATATTCTTTTTCGTTATCAATTTTCCATTACTTAGAATTTTGGAAAAGTCCGAAACATCACCAAGAGATTTACCATCACTGCTATAATAGTAAGGGTTAATTAACTTTGTAATTAATTTAGGACCGGTTTACGAAAATTGGTCAAAAGCTATAGAAATTTCTAGTTCATCTGGATAATCAACTCTAAATTTTATATTTTCATCCAAGAAGATAACTTAGAATTTAGAATGTATGCCTGAATTGTTAATTCTTTCGGACGAGGGTAAATCACTCAACAAGTCAAAACGCTGCATTATATATTTGTTTTGGAAATTGAATTATTTTTATTGGGTGTTTTAGAGGCGGTCATTATCTTTTTTTTTATCTTATTTATTGTATGGTAGAATGTTCGTAATTTAGAATTGTGGTTTTTCCAATAATGTGAGAGTTCATTAACTTTAAATTTAGATCGAGACTAGATTACAAACAGTCCTCGAACTTCATCATACTCTCTGCATCTTGTTGTAAATTCCTATCTTTCGTTTTTCAATCAAGCAATGATAAGTATTTGTTGCCAGGAAAAATGATTTATTTCAATATATTATAATAATGGTTTCCAAGTTACACATTATTGTTGTGTATTATTTTAATCAAGTTAAATATTTATTTTTCCTACGTATTGTAAATAATTTAAATGAAACTATGTTGTGGGTAGAAGAATATTTTCATGTTGTTTGCATCGCTATTTAAAACTTCGTGTTATGTGTCCCGTCACCAGCCAGTAGAACAACCTCCAAAACTTTTACAATACTATCATCATTCTTCTTTTTTAAAAAATAAAAATTGTAAATATCAAATTAGACCTTTTAACGCAAAATCAAAATAAATAGTTCTTCTTACTGAATATATATTTTTTTAAAGCTCTCGACAATTTAAAGCCAGAAAGAAGACGATATGTTATAGACGTGAGAAAGGGTTCTTCAAGTTCCTTCAAGCTATATTTGTATGTATTGTTTGATATACGTCATTTAGAACAATATTTATTATTGATGAACAACAACTATGCAGTGATATAGAACAATATATGTTCGAACTAACGTAAATATAGTATGTGTATTTGCTACTAGATTTAACTAGAATTATTAATTGTAGCTCAGCACGTTTCACCCCTAGGTCACAGAGGGATGGCGTGGTCAATATTTTCTCTCCTTAAAGTCACGAATATTTAAGAAATTGTGAGATCTGTATAATTTTTAAATTATTCTCATGTAACTAAAGAGATAATATTGTAACGGTTCTTTTTTGACCTCGAGATTACAATGAATATTTTTTTTATATGACATCGAAATCAAAAAAAGAGTATTTTCGATTCTGTCTGTCTTGTCTGTATCTTTGCCTAGAGTTGACACCATTTTACCAAGGGTTGAAATTTTGTATCTATGGTAGTTAAGATGCTATCCATGGGAGTGTTTGGAATCATCCATCCAACCCTAAAGTTATGGGTAGTTTAAAAGATATTATTTTCGAAATAAGCAATAAAGATTTTGATTACAGTTTGTATCCAGACACTTTTCTATATTACAAACAAAATAACGCAATTAATTTTACCGATAAAATTACTTGAAGGTTTGTTTACATAGGCGTTTATCACCAATGCTGATAATAACCACGCAACTCTTTGAAATACAAAATGATTTATCATTGAATAATTGTAAGACTATTAAAAATAAAACAATTTTAAATGAAATATATTACTATAAACCAATAATTTCCAAAGGAATAGGAAAAATATATATTTTTAAACATTGGTCTGGGATATGAGATGATTGTCACTCTCTTTGTTAGAATGTGATGCTTTATTACTATAATGATTCTGCAACAATGTATATTATTTAGTTTTAATGAGCTTACGAGTTTTTAGTAAATGTTAATATTTTTAGGTAAAAGAGCGAGAAAGTCTGTCCGGGGCACCAAGCATTTTTTACTTTCTCTCTATCTTACAGGTAGAGAAAGTATGGTGATCGTCAAAAAAATCGAACTCGAGATTTTGATGAATCTTGACGTTTCATGACTCCCTGAATCCGAAAAAGTTGTTTTTGAATTTCCGTCTGTTTGTCTGTCTGTCTGTCTGTCTGTCTGTCTGTACCTCCAACTAGAGCCTAAACTATTTTACCAATTGAGCTAAAACTTGATATCTAGGGTTTTCATAGGGTTGCCCCGAGGGGTTTTTGGAATTGGANCGTTAATTTCCGTATCTCCACAACTATTTGAGAAACTAAACAACTTATCATTGCAAAATTGTAGGACTATTAGAAATAAAAAACTTTTATTTGACATATATTTTTATAAAAGCAACAGTTTCTGAGATATTTGCAAATATATTAATACAATTTTGTGAGCTTTAGTTGTAAAGATATACTACTTAAGACTTAACGCAATAATTCTCCAATGCCATAGAGTAATTAAATATAAGTAAGTATCTTAAAAAAAGTATGTTATTTTTTCTTAAAGCTCTTAGATCATTGCTGTACAAACATTTCTCATATCTCCATTTTAGACTCAATAGTCAGTATTTACATTTTTTATTGGTCAAAATGTATAAATGAATAATTAAATATCAATGCGATGACTTGAAGATCTGCAACACCTTATAAAATGTTAAAATTTTAACCAGAAATCGAAATTTTAATACAAAGTGTTGACCCTTGTGGAAGACATTAAACTGTTAGAAATGCTCTTAGGTGGACAAAGATGCGCCTCTTTTCTCATTGATTCTATATCATTGTATATTATTTTTTGCGTGTTCTTATGTGGAGTGGTGATGATACAATGTACATTATTCCGTTCAGAAATCTTACGAGTTTATAGAAAGAGAGAGAGAGTCTGTGCGGTGCGCCGTACCATTTATTTTTCCATCAAATTGAGAGAAAATATTTGTTTTAGCCTAAGACTTCATTATTTGCTCCTATAATTTATAATTTATGACCTTATCAATTAAATTACTATGGTGTTTTCCGTTAATGTGAGAGCTATTATTAACTTTACCCTAAAAGATTGCATTGTAAATTTTATACAATCTCTGAAATTTCAAATGGATTCAGCTTTTTTATTAACATATGTGATGACACTTCACACCCTCATATATTTGCACTGCACTATTTTCAATCAAAAATATTGAAAAACATGATGGTGGCCACTTCTTAATATGAACCATGAGATATACAATTTTTTAAATTTTTTTCCATTAACTTATTTTGTAATTTATAAATTGTTTATAAAATTAAACACTCTGTTCCTAGAAAATCCAACAAGATTTTCTTTTAGCTGCAACAGAAGAACACAGGTCAAGCAATTTAATCTCTATGGGTTTTAAATATAGTTAAAAGAATATATAGATTCATATAGTAAATTAATTTGATTTCGTGCTGTTTATTTTGAATGCTGACTTTATTTAAATCTTTCTCAATATATTGTATTGTTAAATACTGGTATCGTTAAAATATAAGGGAATATATCATGCATTTTATACTGATTTTTAAACAATATTTTGAAGTGACTAAACAATCACGTTGATCACCTTGAATATTCCTAAATGTCATGCACCAATATATTATACTTTAAAATGTAATGCTAAATACTTACACCTATAATATACTACAGTTATTTGGTACATGTAACTATAATAATTTATCACTAAACATGTGCTATTTTATATTAAAATATGGACTCCCTGTTGAAGATTACGATACTTTTATTCAATTGACTATCTGGTACACATTCAATCTAAATAAAACTGTATTAGCATGCGACTACAGTCACTCATTTTATATGAAAGAAACGTTAGAGATTTCTCAACAGGTACTTCCGGTATGCAGTCAGTCAACAAAAAGATGCATTACCTCGGAAAATTGAAACACACTAGTAACATGAACAATATATAATACAAATTAAATATAGCTATGTCCGTAATAATAATTAGTCCACACTTAAAAAAATATTACTTATAAACTATAATTCTAAATATTACTTGTTATTTAATTTTAAAGATAGCAATTTTGATTAAAGAATAGTACAAAAACTGTGATAAATAGATCTGTTACAGTCATTAATTTTAAGACTAATACCATTTAAGTGTAAACGGGATGTTCAATAGATAGTATTGAGTAAGATAAGAACTAGATAATAATCCATGATCTGGAAAATACAACGGAAATAGTTCAGTCACTTAATGCATTGTCTCTCAAAATACAAGCCTCCCTACAGAATAATAAGGTATTGTCCTTTAAGAATCTTCGATATTAAACCTGTCCCAAAAGAATGATGAAGTTAAATTCAATCACAATTAATTAAATTAATCAAATAGTCCTGTTTCTAAATTAAACTTAAACCTAACCTTTATAGTATTGTTTAATTATAAATGGCGGAATACACTATATCATGAATGTCAAGTTCAATATTTGCTTTTACCATGTGCTTTCGTAATTTCTTTATACTCAATTCAATTTAACTGTTGTGATCTACTTGATAGATATTATATTTTAATACCTCCTTACATTCAATTTATAAAGTTCGGAAAAATTTCACTTATCAAGTCCAAACAATCAACGCAAAAAACAAATTTTGACTACAGAGATTTACACAATTTGATTGGATTTTTAGTGTCTGATGGTAAAATCCCTTCTGAAGAACTAGAACGGTGATACAGGAATCTGACCCATTGGACTTTTAGTGTCTGATGGTAAAATACCGTCTGAAGATCTAAAACAGTCACACAGGAATCTGACCCACTGGACTTTTAGTGTCTGATGGTAAAATCCCTTCTGAAGAACTAAAACAGTCACACAGGAAGCTGACCCACTGGACTTTTAGTGTCTGATGGTAAAATCCCTTCTGAAGAACTAGAACGGTGATACAGGAATCTGACCCATTGGACTTTTAGTGTCTGATGGTAAAATAACATCTGAAGAACTAAAACAGTCACACAGGAAGCTGACCCACTGGACTTTTAGTGTCTGATGGTAAAATCCCTTCTGAAGAACTAGAACGGTCATACAGGAA
>CABFWO010002833.1:0-21496 GCA_902155825.1 Timema genevievae | reverse complement strand
CTATCTGAGTGCCTATGTTAATTTAAAAAATACTTTTATATTTGGAGTAAATGTCTTTTTATTAGTGCAAAAGAGCAGTAATTTTGTTATGTGTTGGTTAAGTGTCTTTTGATTTTTCAACTATGTATTGCCAAAGTTACATAAACAAAAGTAAAAAAAGGTGAAAAATCTGGGAGCTCGAGGGCAAGGTCCAGGAAAATATTTTTATATAAAAATGTATAATTGTTTCCTTAAATGCCAGATATTTTTCCAATTTGGTGAAATAAATTCTTTTATCCCATGAATTTTCCTTTATATTATATTTATGAAAAATAGCCTATTAAATTCACAATATTTAACAATGCTTTAAGCCACATAGAGGGGAAAATGTTATTTTTTAAGTCCTTGCAGTAACCACTCATATTTATTATTAATGAATATTATTGAGTTCTACTAGCACTCCTATAGTTATTTTACAATAGACAAGTACAGTTTTTTTTAGTTCATTAAAATATTTTACGCCCTCTGAAAATCCAAGGTCTTCGCCCTTTTGGAGAGCCCAGTCCGACCCTGAATCCACAGCTGCTTACGTTTAGCTTTTCAGCACATACGCTGTCATATACACATGCGCACTGATTTGAAATGGTTGGTTTTGAAAATTAATTGGTCTCGCGTGCCAAAGATCTCATGCAAGGCCGACAGATTTGAGATGTTTGAAAAACCAAACATTATTCCAATCACTGATGCTCACTTTAATATAAATTCGACAACCATTGAAGTACCCGGCTTTTCCCGTGAGATAACATTTATGTTTAAAAAGGTAAAATGGTTAAAACAAGAATAAAGTTCAAATAATACAAAATAAAGGGTGAAAATAAATATGATATAATTAAAAAGAAATTATAAAAAGAGTAAATAAGTCAAAATTGTAAAAGTTAAAACTAATACAAATAAAAAGGGGTATAAAGGCTCAAACAAGTAAGAGGGTTAAAAAGAGTACCCGGAACTCATCCCTAGAAATGTTTAGGATAATCAAGTCTCATAGATGATGTTGGTAAGAACATGTAGCGTGAATGTGAGGATCTAGAACCTTGTTCAGAATACTGACGGGCAAACCAAATGGATAGAGACCATTGAGAAGACTTAGTTGGCAGGATAACAGTAGAATGGATTTGAAAGAGAAAGGGTTTAATGAGGTTGACTGGATATAACAAGCTCAAGGTAGATATATGTTGTAATAAGGGGGACTGGATAGAACTAGTTTAAAATAGTGATAGGTTGTATTGAGTGGGATTGGATAGAATCCACTCAAGATAGGTATAGTGTGTTATGAGTTGGTCTGGATAGAATTAATTTAAGGTAGGTATATAATGTAGTTATGTGGAATGGATAGAACTAATTCAAGACAGAGATTGGTTGTAATGAGGGGGACTGGATATAACTAGCTTAAGGTAGGGATAGGGTGTAATAAGGGACTAGATAGAACTATCTCAAGGTGGGAATAAGGTGTAATGAGGGAGACTGTATAGGACTAGCTCAAGATATGGATAGGTTGTAATGAGGGGGACTAGATAGAGCTAGCTCAATAGAGGAAGAGGGACTCATGTTTGGGAAAGTTGGTCTATATTTGTAAGTGTGGCAATGAACTTTATAGTTTCTAATGACAACGTGAAAGTAAGTAAAAGTAAGTGACAAAAGGGTATAGTGGCCAAGAAGAGCAAAATAATTTCAAAGCTCAAAAATAATTATAAAGGTTAAAAAGGTGAAATCATTAAAAAGGGTAAAAGAGTAAAGGGTAGGCCTAATTAAGTATAGTCAAAATAATGCAATTTCTCCTTCCAGGTGGCAATGCTCGTGTACAGGAGCTACCACATCCCTCATTACATAACTATGTGAAATGTTCTATTAAATCTATCTCTCGGTGTTAATATATATTGATTTTTGTGGTTACTAATTAAGTTATTATAAATCAAATACATTTGTTTAAATCCTGGTTTCAAGGTTCACATGTTCGTACAAAAAGAGCCATCCATCAAGGACGAAGAGGAATATAAGGAGGACAGCTGACACAAGGGTGAGTATGGCTACAAGGAATGTTGAATTAAACCCTGGAAAGAATATTGAGTTGAAAGGAGAGGAATTGAAGCTCGTAGTGACTAAGTCTTCGGAGTATGAGGTGCCATTGACTACGGAGGAACACAAATAAAGGACTGGAAAGTGGGAGATTGAAAGTGGAAACGTTGGAAAAAGGGGTCCATACTTGTACATGGTAGAATGACAGAAGAAATTAAAGAGATAACTAAAGGAATTGGAAGTAAGTCACATCCAGTAGAAGAACCAGTAGGACCTGCAGAAAAAGGGAAGGATTTAGAGGGGGGAAAGTATTGAGCCGTGGTAGAAGAATAAAACAAACCATGTGGTCAGGTATACCTTTTAGACTCGGGCCAGATAAATTGGAATTTCGAGGAGACCTTCCAGCCTTCAAGGTAATAGGAGCAACAAACTCTCCATTTGGAGATGAGGCGTAGGGTCATGACTGCTTATAATAAGGGAGGATCCCAAGATTTCCCTATCCCTGAAGCTTTAGATAGGATACAGCTTAGATGGCTGAACCTCCCGACAGATGCTAAACTAATACTGGACAAGGTGAAAAAAGTGTTTGAAAGGAGGAATGAATAATTCAATGTTGAAACTTACTAACACTTTGTGAAGCCAATGGTAACATAGCATTTTATTCGAAGGAGGTTTGACCCAAATGCTATGTTTTCACGCATAATCCATAATGGTTAACCAAACAATAGAAATTGAGCAGTTAAACGCTGTGTTAAGTGCGACCGTTATGGATGAGACCAGGAAAATTGTAGAGGAACTTCAGATGAATATTGTAAGCTTTCAAGAGTCTTACAATACAGTTATTGGTAGGCTTCAGCAAATAACAGCTACTGCACGAATTGTGACAGTAGGCAAATTACTGATTAGTGAAATAATGGTTTTTAATAATTATATTACGGTAACAAAGGTGAATCAATAAAGCAACGAAAAGGTTACTTGCGTCAACATTAGCTCAGGAATAGGCACAGTCATCCTAGTCAATATGTATTTCCAGTTCAGGTAGGATATTGAACCCTACCTAGATCAAATAGAAGTGATAGATGAAGCTTAGAATGGAAATCCAATAATATATCTTGCTGATGTGAACACAAGGTCATCTTTGTGGTTCAGCGACACTATTAAAGTCATATGCGAGAATAGGAGGATATAGAGCATACAAGAGGTGTAAGAAGTTGGAAGAGGTTATAGTTAAGAGAAAAATGGACGTATTGAATCATTTAGGTAATCCACCGACTTATGTGGGAAGAGCTGGGACCAGGTCAAATATAGATGTGACAATCTGTAACAGGGAGGCGATGGAAATTATTAGGGACTATAAAGTACTGGATGGGATGACCACTAGTGACCACAATATGAACACCTTTGATATAGGAAGAGAGCTGACTGAAGAAGGAGGGACGGGTTCAAGACTCAGATACAACATCAAAATGGGGAATTGGGATAAGGTCAGAGAGGTACCGGTTTTTCCACCGGTGGTGTATAAAAGCGGGAATATCAATGCTAGTGCGAGAGAGTTCACGTGTTTGATGCATAGAGTCATGAAGATTTAGATTTCGGTAATAAGAGAAACATTAAATGTAAACCTTTGAGGGAGAAACTTGGAAGAATAAGAGGAAGTATGAGGATGGCGTGCAGGAGATAACAGAGATGCTGTAACCCTGATGACCATTTGCTACCCCTCACCATTTATAGAAACAAGAAGGAGGAATTTAATCACCCTAACGTTCATCAAGAGGGAGAGCTGGGAGCGCTATATACAGGAAGAATTAAGAAACAACGCTTGGGTAGTGAGTGCCTTTTCAAATATCGACTGGGAAAATAAGGCCCCCAGCAACTATTTTTACGTTAAGGACGAGAAATGGAAGTTTAACTTATTGTTGGGAGGAATATGCCAAGCTGTTGATGATCAATAATCAATTTTGTTCTAAATGACGTATATCAACAAATACATACAAATAAAACTTGAAGGACCTTGAAGGACCCTTCTTCCGGTCAATATTATATCGCCTTATTTCTGGCTTTAAAGTGTCCAGAGCTATAGTAAAAAGCACGATTCGGAAAGTAGAAACATTTTATTTTGATTTAGTATTAAAAAGGCTAGTTAGATCTTTACAATTTTTTAGATTATTTAAAAGAAGAAGGAAGCTTATATTGTAGATGTTTTCAAGAATGTTCTTCTGGCTGGTGACGAGACAAAACATGATGTTTTAAATATATATTTATTTTAACATGAAAATATTCTGATCCTAACAACATAGTTTCATTTAAATTATTTACTTTACATATGAAAAAAAAATATTTTAACTAGATAAAATAAAACACAACAGTAATATGTATCTAGGAAACCACTATTATAATATATAAAAATCATCTTGTTTCCTGGCAACAAATAATAATCATTGTTTGATTGTAAAGAATGAAAGAGTTGGATCAGTGAAGCTAGGATTTATAAGAAATATAAACGCCAATATTACACGCGACACTGTGGGCCTAATATAATATTATGCACGACATTACGGGAGCCTCACGTACTAAGATAAAATGATAAAAATATACTAAGTGATATTATCATCCAAGATAATCTGCCATCTAATCAAAGTATTCAATAATAAAAACATTTATTTTCTGTAGGAATCTCACACATGGTCATCTATTTATTATATTACTACTTTATAATGAAGTTCCGTAATGATGTAGCGTTTAAAAAGGCTACAACGTTTAAAAACAAGAAAATAACGCTAGACGTAACATGGATCCAAGCAATATCCCAACACAACTAATGAAGTGACCGAAGAAACTCACCGATGCCCCATTCTCTGTTGTGTACACCACGATATCTCTCTCTCTCTCTCTCTCTCTCTGAGCAACGACTGGACACTTATGAAACATTTAATAGATTTAAATTTTATACTCTTGGCTAGTTCAAATTGTTGTTTTTATGAACTTTTTTTATGGACTAATATCTAATATATTTAAAGGAGAATCTTTACTAGTTGTCAATACGGATTTTGGGATTTAACAAATATTTAAGAAATTTAAAATTTAATTACTTAATTTAAAATGTTCTAAATTTTACATATATATCTACTTGTTATTGATGAATAAATTTATTTATATCCCGTTATCATGCCATGTTTTTGTCTACTATAACAAGGTTCTACCCAAATTTCATGCCTCCTGAAGAGGACCTTATTTTCAGTTACGTTTTAGCTGAGTGGGTTGGTGATACCATGATTGCATATATTATCTCGTAATATATGTTTTTTTGGACGTCCTTTCGGCTCCTCTGCAAATATCTTATCATTATTTTATGTATGTCTATTGTATGACTGCTTTAGTCCTGAAGGAGGAAAAGAGGCTACAATTATTCCATGGCGTCTGAACAGCTACCAATTTATGTACGGATAAAACCACGTGGTTGAATCCGCCCCGTCTGATCGTAGTTCTTTTCCGGTCAAAGATCCCACACGTAAAAAAAAACTTATCTCATTCAATAGTGTCTGTATACTGAGCTAGGTATTTAGGGTTCGTGTCCTGGCATGGTCGAAATATTTACCATTGGTGAAATCTAGGTTTCCTCTTTCACAAGGATGAATTAAAGGCTGGGGGCCTGGATGTTGTGTCTATTTTAAATTTTAATTTGTGTATATGTCGTCTGATTATTTACTCGGTTCAGAAAGTGCACGTTAATCAACTCCAATGAATTAAAAAAAACATTACAAATAAAATGGCAATGCTAATCATCCCATGAAAATGTCTTTGATTGGAATTTTTATAATGGGTACTTCCAACTTTGGGTGATAGCTTTGCAACTATTTGAGATATGAAATAACTTATCACTCTAAAATTGTACTACCATTAACTAGAAAATCTTTTACTTAAAATATGCCTGTATTTCATATAAAATCCCAGAGCTTCTGAGCTATAAACAAATATAAATGACTCAGAAACGGTTAATTTTATAAAAATATATATTTTATTCAAAACATTGAAATAGGAGATTGATTGTTATGATTGTTGGTGGATAGAGATATTCCACTTTACTCAATGATATATCTTTAGAGCCAGTGGAAATAAAACATTGAAATTTTAATAAAGGCTCCTTTCTATTATTGAGTGATTCTTTTTTTAATAGTTTTATAAATTTCATCCCTTAAGGGGGTATAGAGGGAAATAAGTTGTGGTAAATATAATTTCCTTCAAAACGATGAGTCCCGTGGTGCAGGGACAGATGGTTGTGGTGCTCAAAATTAATAGAAACAACTACTCCATGTGGAGGAACTCCAATATTGAGCAGACAAATAGGGATCACTCTAAATAATCATAAAATTTTGAAATTAAAATCGGTCTTAAATTGGAGAAGTAGGTGTAGGTGGTTGAAATAAGTGGAGAAAACACTATAAGATGAAGTAGAAAATATAAAATATTCAGGATATAGAAGAAACACTTAAAATAGCCAAATAAATCTTACTTATTTAACTTTCTGTAACCGATTTCTTGACCGATAAAACTTTACATGGTAATTCAAATAATATATACTTTTAAACTAAAATAATTTTAGCGAAATATATAATATGAATAAATAGCGAAACCCAGCTTAAGATGGCCGCTTCGTTCAGCGAGAAATTATTAATAGCTCTCCGACCACACGGCTTAAAATGCAATGGTCTGTGTGGATCTATGGATCTCCTTCTCTATTCAGTCTAAGGTTTTTATCGGTTTCAGCCTTAACCTACAATCAACTTTAGTCATGTCATTAAGAAAGAGGGAAAAGAAAGCTACAAACTTATTATCTAAAAAAAATATATATAAAAAAATTCTTCAGCTAGTTCTCAAATATATTAAACTTTACTTTTGTGGTCTCACTAAGAAATTATATTATTTGTTAGAGTAAGAATACATTTACATTTTTTTCATCAAGCCAAATCTCATTACTCCACAAATACACTTTATAAGTCGTTAAAATTAGATAATGTCATATTTTCAAACATTTTATCTGTTAATAAAACTTAAAATATAGAGTTTTTAAAGGAAAAAGAGCCCTGTTGGAATCTTTCGACTTTATTTGGTCGTAAACTGTATTTTGAAAATAACGCATCGTAGAATTAAATATTGTGTTAAAGCAGGACGTCTGCACGACAATTTCTCGCTTACCAAGTCAAACAATTTTTTTACTGAACCCAGCCTTACTACCAGTTCGGGATATCAACAGATTATGATTAATGGAGTAAAAATATAGGAATTAGAATTAAGAGTTTTGTACAGTTATTTTAGTGAATTTAGAACATGGAACAATTTAAGAGGCCAAAACATATTCAGTACATATGAACAGGATTCCATCCCCTATATATCTGTCACCATGGAACAAAAATAATTCAAGATTGACACCCCAGACTATGCAAACACCAATTCGGGCAAATCTAACAAAATCAATTAGAATTACACACAATAAGTGTAGGAAGAAAATACAGAAAGTAGTCGTAAAATAAAATTTTTATTTTATAAAGTTGTTACAATGTACTTCGAAAATTCAAATTTATTTAATTCTTTAATTCCTACCACTGTATTTTGAATATTTTTACGAAATAGTTGGTTTTACATACACCACGTCTTGCTAGCCATAAATACTATAACGCGTATTTACACTTGTTGTGTAGTGATCACAACCGTATGTATGGGAAGAAATGTCTCATTTGCATGAATAAACATTGAAAAAATAATTTTTAAAAGTACACCTTAGTATATAATCAGCTAGTATTTTAAACCTGACCTCCCCATAACCAGAAAACCACACAAGATAAGACATAAGCCTTTTTCCAATGAGCCCTCTGGCACGAACATTACTAGGCAGTCAAAAAAGTAATAGATATATCTAATTGACACAATTTTTTTGCGATTGACATTACATTTCAGATGTATATAATTTATATACTATTATTATGGTTTTAAGAATAGTCTAGAAAGTCCAACTTATTTTTTTAAAGACAAAATTGATAACATTTTACTATATTATTTGTGTTATTTCGTAGTGATTGATAATATATATCAACATTAACAGCTGTATATAGTATGACTTGATGTATGGTTATAATAAAATGTTTTAAGTAGCTTAGATTTTAAAACTAAATGATAAAAATTGATAGAATATTAAAACATAATTTACTTGTTCTATTGCATTAGGAACTCGAAAGTTCCTTACCGCACTCACTAACGTACGCGACTTATACCTAGCTTAAGCTAATTCTTTCCAGTCCACCTCATTACACCTTATCCCTATCTTGAACTAAATTAATACAGTCCACCCCATTACACCCTATCCCTATATTGAGTTTATTCTATCCAGTCCACCACACTACACCCTATTTCTATCTTGAGCTTATTCTATCGAGTCCACCTGATTGCGCCCTATCTATATCTTTAGCTAACTCTAATCAGTCCACTCCATTACACATTAACTATAACTTGAGCTAATTCTATCCAGTCGACCTCATTATACCTTATCTCTCTCTTGAGCTAATTCTATCTAGTCTATCTCACTACACCCTATCTCTCCTCCCAGGTCTACCCAAATGTTATCCTCTCATCTTCGTCTGGGTCTACTTTAGTAAGTTATTATTAACGTTCGCTTAACTTAACATAACTAGAATCAGTAGACAATTGGGCTAAACCATAGAGAAAGGTCTATGAATAGATTAAAACCCGTTCATTCTGGCTTTAAATTAATTGAGGCATCAGGTTTGGAATTCCGGCTGAGTTCACTAAGATTTATTTCCCTAAATTGTTGTCCACTCAAATACGCGTACATGCTTGATTATCTTTCGTTGAAATAATTCGAACACTAACACCTACCCACGTCAGAACTTCCTAAAGTCCTTGACAAAAAAAAATTGGTAGGTTCACGCATAATATAATCGTACCTAGGGACGCAAAAGTTTTGAAACCGCCATTGTGTTTTACAAGGTGATTTATACCAATACTGAAATTATTGTTTAAATTAGACTAAGGCCAAATCAATGTTTTGATAAGTGCAATAGGTGCAATAAATGTTATTTAAGACAATGTTCAATGTTGAATAGGGCTCTGGGATAGTGATATTTATAATAGTCTACAGCTGTTAAAGGATAAGGGCATAAGGTTAGTGATAGTGACAAGAGTCAACAGGCGTTAGAGGAAGAAGGCATTAGGGTAGGCATATTGACAATAGTCTACATCCATTATAGAAAGATGGCATTAAGGTAGTAATATTGACAAGAGTCAACAGCCGTTAAAGGAAGAGAACATTATGGTAGTGATATTGATAACCGTCTACAGCCGTTATAGTAAGAGGGCATTGAGGTAGTGATATTTACATTATTCTATTGCTGTGTGATGACTAGAGTATTATTATAGAAATATTTACAGTACAAAATTAATGTTCAACAATAAGATCTTATTTTTGGTCACCACGTTTTATTGGACATTCGAGTTGTACGCATAATCACTAACAACGTTAATTTTTAAGAATAAGGAAGGTTGAACTTAGATGAAATGTACCAGCATTTACATTTAAAAAATATATAGTTGCTCGAAACTTCGATTCCTATGGTATTTGAGAAATACAAAAATCCCAAAAAAGTATCTAGAGTACAATTATGAACACGGACTTCAAGTAAATATTTTAATCAATTGATAAAATGAACTACAAAGCCTTGTGTATCTGGGAGGAAGATTCATAAAAAAGGTCAAAATTGTATTAATATAATTAATTTACACACAAATTGATCTATTTTTTGTTCATGTTGCTATAGACAAGACAGACAAAATATCAATTGTCAGTGGCACCAAGCTTTATCAAATTATTTTTAATAATAAATTTTTATATATTTTAACCCTAAATTAATATTATATATTTTTAAAGATTGGAAAGGAATTTAAGATTTGGATTTGAGAAAGATATAATTCAAACTATCAGGAATAATAAATTTAATTTTCTTTCTTATTCTTTTATTCCCTTCTCCCTATTAGATTCTTAGTCTTCTATAACGTCATGTTTGGGTGTTATGTTACACCATCTTCAGGTTGGAGGTAAACCAATGAATTGTGAAATATTGTCTAGATATAAATAAAATTCTAAGTATAAATAAACTAAACATTAGAAATGTAAATAGTAAAGAGAAATTAGTAGATAATATACGAAATATTAAATAAACAATGACTTAAATTAATAAGCTTATAACTACCTTATTTATGATAACGATGATTAGTTTAAAATACATATTGACGGAAATTTTGTGAAATTTTGAATTATAATAACGTATGAAAATTGTGTGGTATAATCATTAATAAGTGGTAAGCTACCAATAGAGTAAATAAAATAAAACAATTGATGTATGATATAGGGTCGCTAGTATATCATAGAACGTAATTTATATGATGAGTAAATATAGATAGATATATGATTATATTATTATTGGTTTTATTAAAAGAAGTGAAATTGAATTAAAATGAAGCACATGAATCAACGATTTTTATCTTCTTGATTATGGTTCGAGTAAGTTTTAATTATGATGGAGAGAGAGTTAAAATTTTTGGAATGAGGATTACTTTTTAGTTTGACGTGTTGAAGTAATTTTCTAATTGTGTTAATAAAAGATTGATTTTCAAAATTAGTTTGCTCATTTAAAATTTTGTTGCTGTTCAGAATGGCTGTTTAGAAGTGTAGGTTTTCCGTAATGTTCATCATCTATTCTCAACAATAAAAGTCAAAAGTGGTATCTACAAATTGAGATGTAAATGTAAGGTTGTATACACTGACAAGAACAGAAGTAAACTTTCAATTCAATATGATGAACACATTAGTGATTTTAAATACAATAGATGCAAATCCAGATTCGCCAAACATCCAAAACTTTCTGGGAGTCAACTAACACCTATTAATAACTCTGTGAAACTTTTACAATCTTCTTCAAAAGTCTCATAATGACATTGCAGAAAACCTACACATCTAATCAGCCATTCTGAACAGCAACATATTTTTAATACAACAACAAAGCACAAGAGTATTTAACTCTGAGTAACATAAGATTAACCGAATGGTCACGCCAAATGTCCAGCTGCCATTAGCAATCAAATACACTAGAATATACATATTTATGATTTAGTTATATTATTTGAGCTTGTTATTCAAAGTTTTGATCAAATAGTCGGCCAGCAAATATAGGAAATATTCGAAAATTTTAAGCTTCACACATTTCTCAATTATCTTATTGTATTCATACAATTTTAAAAATTTATAAAAAACTCATTGTATCATTAATACTGCTATTTAATTTTGGTCATCTCTTTATTGGCCAACAAAAGTGTACGTGCGGGCCTCGTGTGGCCCACTGGTTGCTGACCAGTAGTCAAGAGAATGATGTTAGTAATGTAGAGTCTTTTACCCTTGAAATAACATTAATATATAAGTGGTTGTTTGTAGAGTGCTGTGTGTGCTGCTTTAATCTTTGTTAGTTTCGTAATTCGTACTACGACTTGTGTAAATTGTAAGCTATTATAAGGATGGAGACAATTAGAAGACAATTTATACAAAAACACTCTCAATACACCCATCTAGATTTTTAGCTCAAAACTACCAATTATCGGAAAATCAAGTTAAACTATCTTAACGTCTATTCTGCGTGACCACCGATATGTGCTACGATAATAATACACTCTATATTTATTATTTTGATTAAATAAAAAAATAAATAGACGATTACAATGCCGAGAGCAATACATCGAGTTAAATAAATAATGTTAGTTTTAGCAATATAATTGGAATAAATCTATACAAATTTAGGTATTTAGCATATAACATTTAGCATTAACTAATTTAGCTTTTAGAACTACCAATTTTCTAGACTATCTCTATAAAATTGTACTATAACATTATTATATATATGTATTATTTAGAGTTAATATAAATCTAACATTTGGTTTACAAAACTCCAACAATACAAATATTCTTACAATTGAATCAATAATGCACTTTCGGAAATGACTGAAATAAACCATAACCTCATTGGTGTAATTCGTTGACTAACTTGTACTACGATTTTTCTGATTAAAAACGTAATCTTGTCCACATGAGTCTGATTGAACTATTGATTTTCTTCCTCCTGGAATTGATAAGTTACAGCTTATTCAAAGAACTGTTTAGAGCTGCCGGGAACTACACGATCGGCCAAATACTTCTCGAGGTTGGGAAACTACAAGGTGAGACAGTTGCTTACTATTATGTAGCTGTATGCGATTTGGTTCAATATATTTGAGAAAACCTGTATATTAATATCAACAAACAAGATGAAAAGAATTGTAACTACGTCATTGTCCGTATTGAAGGGATCACAGTTCAATTTATTTAAATTAGATGAAAAATCACACTGAACAGTAATTAAGGCAAGGACATTTAGCTTACTACGCTAATGCTATACCATTTAGATAACTGGGATTCATCTCTGGTTCAGAGTCATTATTCACTCATAATCTATGACTGGGTCTTTAAGTCTGAATTTGTGATGTGCAGGAATTTTCATTAGAATTTCACGTTAAAATTAAAACCTTTTATTACATAATTGGCTACATAACAGACCTCCCAAGTGTCAGATGACTCAAGTATGATCGCTCTCATAGTATTGGTCACTCATATGTAGCTGACGTTTCCACACGTCCATCACAGACTCAGTCTTTAACTATAAGTGAAGAATGAGCCGAAACATGTGATGAATTATACATGCTCAGTAGTAGAACATCGGTCCCATGAGACAAAGGTCTCGGGCTCAATTCCCATGTTCAGGTGTATTTAAACTAATTTATATTATATATAATGTAGTCACTTGTTTGGTAGAGCTTATTGAAAATTACTATTACTCAAATTTTGAAACTTACCGTAAATATTATATGTCAGTACTATTTATATCGGTATATTTATATTTGTTTCAGCCCATAAGGACCTGCCTGCTGCTTGCACACCGTGGACAGACACTCTACCATTGGGAGTTAAAGCGCCAGGGATTCAGCTAACTGAGAAGGTGATTCTACTCCAGCCAAGGGATCCACCAAACCGTGAACCCTATGTGTCAGCGTACAAACTCTTCCTCTCTAAAGGTCCAGCTGAAGCACTGGTGAACAAGCAGTTTTTCCGGACTGTTGCTTCACGCAGGACTTTCGAGTTGGAGAACCGCCAGCCCTATATAAGTGTAAGTAACGTTGCAGCACTTGCAGCAGTAACCAAGGAACAGAGAAATACAGATAAAAAAGAAATTCACTTTTTATATTTTTTTAAATTTAATATCTTGTTCTGTCAATCTTTCATATTATTACAGACATACGAAATTGCATGATCACATTATCTTTTGTCTTTAAAAACATAGTTTTAAGTTTAATTTGAATCAAACGTCTAAAAATTTAACCCTTAACTACCATGGTAAAAAAAAAGTCACACATTTGCCATGATGGGGTCATGAGCGACCCCAATATTTTTTTGCTTGGGAAAAAAATAAACTTATCGATAAAAATACAAAAACCTTTATTTATTCTTCATATATATATTAGAAAGAATAGTACACCATTATTTGATTATTTTCTTTTATTTGACATAAAGATACTGTTATTTGTTCAAAAAAAGTCACAAATGAAATATTTTAAATCACAGTTTACCAAAATTATAACAAAACAAATTATTTTATTAAACCCAACACAGTTCCAAATCCCCAAATGGTGTTCCTGGCTGCCTGCGAAATTTTTTTTATATTTGTTTACCTTTTGAAATTGGTGGGTGCAATTTTTAGCAATTTTTAGTGACAAAAATTGATATTTTGAAATTACTCAAATTAAACTCACCTCCCTATCAATCAGTGCAGTCATCACAGACGATTTCTTGGGTGCTATGATTCTTACACACTCCTCTGAAGCATTTGGAGCATGAGGTACCATGTTTCTGGTCCCTTTTGCGTGGACAAATGTGGCACCTCCGTCTTTTTGGTGGGTTTTGTTGCTGGTCATCAGCCGGTCGAAATTCTCCTCCTGCGCCCAAGCACTTTGAAATCATTGAACGCAGTTCTCGTGGTAGGGTTTTTACTGTAGACCGTCGAAGTAAGTGCTTTTTTATTAGGTCTCTTCCTAGTGAGACAAGGAACAGGTGACGGTGAGAATCATCAGTATGTTTGGCGGCTTGAAGAACAACATGTGCGTTAACTCCAGCAATATCCATTATTGCAAACCAGATGGCCATTGGCCATCTTCTAGTACGACGACCGACTGAAAAGTTCGCACATTTTTGGTCCAAGACATCTACTCCAACTTTAGTGGTATTGTAGAAGTCAATGACCTCGGGTTTTTTGTCATCACGATCCAGAATAGATTTTTCATGGTGCATAGAAGAAACAAGAACAACTGCCCGATTCTTTTTTGACACGTAAGACAGGAGTGTTTTGTCTGCTGTAAAGGCAAAGTCTGTTGAGTGAAGTTTTCGGGTTTTATTAGGCAAGAAACGGGCAGGTATTTCTATTTTATTTTTTCTCATTGTTCCCACATATGTTAGTCCCTTTCGCTTCAGTTCATCAACAAGTTCTATCGAAGAAAAATAGTTGTCCCCTGTGACGTTACGGTTTGTTTGTGTAATTGGTTCAATCAGAGACAAAACCGTTAAAGTCGGCTTTAATAAATTTCTAGGATTTGGTACATCTAGTCCTCCACAGTAAATGAATCCGTTTACAAAGTAGCTGGTTCTAGCATCAGACAAAATGAATATTTTTAAACCATATTTTGCTGGTTTACTTTTCATGTACACACGGTATCGGAATTTTCCTCTGAACGGGACTAGCATCTCGTCAACTGTGGCATACTGTCCGCAAGAGTAGTTAGATTGTGAATTCACAACAAATTCATTGAAAATTTCAGATATAGCTGCAAGTGGATCATTCTCTTTACGTTGTTCTCTCGTTGTAGCATCATCAAACCGCAAAGCATTCAGAAAAAACAAAAATCGGTTTTTGGTCATTGTGGCTCGGAATATGTCTCTACCTGTTCCATCTGTTTCAAACAATGAAGTCACATCTTCATGATTGGATTTGAACACACCGGCTAAATGCAGTAAACCAAAAAATGCTTCCAACTCAACCTCATCAGTGTGCTGAGTGTATTGGCAATCTAAATTTTGCTGCCCATAATTTGCTGCCATGTCAGTTATTTTTTCATTTGTATTTACAAGAATACACTGTATCATTTGTTTGTCTATAAAAAGTCGCCAAGCATCAATAGGTGTTTGTGGCTTGTTGATTCGAGCATCACCAATTATACCAGGAAGTTTGGTTACGAGATTATGGGAACGCACACGGCTTGTTGGTGGAGGATCCAAAGACCACTTAAATGGTGGAACATTATTCTTGATCATTTTCTTGGTTCTGCGGCCAAGCAATACATGAGCAGAAACACGAGGCTGGGGCTCAGGCTGCCGTGGCGGAACATTAACGTCATTATCATCAGAGTCACCAGAACTATAAACATAATGTGAATCGTCAGCAGACATATCTGAATTTGTATCATGGTCACTTTCTTCTGGTGGTGCATCTGATGTCTCAGAAGCTGCATCGTTATCAGACAAAGCAGCATCCAAAAGTCTAACAATTTCTTCTGAATGATGTGCTAGGTTTCTTTCGGCCATCTTACTTTGTAATAAAAGCAAATTATTCACTCAACAACAACAAAAGCACACGCAGAAATATATTTTAGAATTTAAGAAATACAATTAACTTTTATGAAAACCAACTACGTTACAACCATGGCGAGGTCAAAAATGACCCCGATAAGCACTCAACCTTGAACGCACAAGGACACACAACAAACACAACTTGCCTCCTACACAGCCTGGCGGGCACTGGGATTACATGGAATTGCAGGGCGATAGCAACTTACCCTGCCGAAATATCTAGAAACTAAATTGCATGGGGTCTCATATGACCCCACTATGGTAGTTAAGGGTTAATAGGTTCTCAATTTGACGTTTGTTATAGCTTCAAGACATTCCTAATTATAATGTATTATAACGTGTAATTAATATTATCAATCTCTTTCAAATATCAATCAATACTGTGCATATATTTTATATTATATTATATTATATATTTATGTCTTTCGCGTTAATTTAATACATCTTATAAATCCTAATTTCACTAAAAATTGAATTTTTTTTAAAATTATTCTTAAAAATTCCTTAATAAACATTTTAAATGTTTTTCAAAAATCTTAATGCTACCCAAGAAAACAAATGTAAGAAATTACTAAACTAAAATTCGATCGAAAGGTAAAAATAAAACTCCAGCTAACCAAATGAATTTTAGAATATAAAATTCCTAAGAGTGGGTTGAAAAAAATGGGTTGAGAGGTTAAAAACTTACAAAGCTATTAGAAAAAACCTTTTCTCAGTGTGTTATAAAATTAAATTCTTCATTTAGGCAAAATACCATACCAAATAACTATAAAAGTCCGAAAATTTTAAAGTTTAAAATAGGATTCCAGGAAATAAAGGGGAGTTTTAAACAAATATATGGTAGATAATCTAAATTTGGCATGCTGGTATATGTAAGGCTTCCGATAACCAAATAAGTCTTAAATTTGAGATTTTGATGTGGGATTTAGAGAAATATGGAGGGGAAGGCTAAAATTTTCAAAAACTCTGGATAAATTAATTCTCTGTGTAGTAATAAACTGAAATTCCTCAAGCAGATATAGGGCCCAAACAAATTAACAACAAAGTCTGAACATTTTAAAATTAAAAATGTAATTAAAGGAAATAGGAGGGGATATTAAGTAGAAAATTTAAATTTGTCAGGAATTTAGAGGGATTACTTCAAATAACCACAAATCCATTTTAAATGTTATATCTAGGGAGTCTGGTGATAGAGCGGGTTTCTAGTTTTTACAACTAAAAGACTAAACTACTCCTCAAAGTGTTAGACGATTGACACTAGTCAGGCGGGTATAAGGACTAAATCAAACAGTATCAAAATATTAATTCATGAATTTCAAAAAGAAGAAGCGGAAAATAGGGAGAGATAGTAACCTAAAAATGGTTCCGTGCCTATATCAATACAATTCTTGCAGAGTTAGGGACATTAAATATCGCTATGTAATTTAATAGACCTTCCCTAGAGAGCCGAACGACGTCTGAACAAATGGAATTTCAAAATGGAAGCCCATGAAATGGAAGCGCTTGAAATGTATACAACCAATATAGAACACTCTTTTCGATGTGGTTAGTTTGAAATTTGGTATGCAGGTAAAATAGCATATTAGATAACCAAATAAGTCTTAAAATTTCAAATTGGAACTCTGGAAGCTTAGGAGGGTGAGGGTGGGTTTGGAAATGAGAGTAAATTGCCATCTTTCAAAAAGTAAATCTACTATTATTCATGAAAGAAAATTTAAATTTGCCAATTTAATAAAAAAAGACCACCCCACATAGCCATTAAAGTTGGAATGTTTGGAATTTGAAAATTTACCGCTGGGAAATTGAAGGGGCCCCTAAAATCTCCTAAACTAAAAAAACACGATATGGTGGAACACTAACTTTGTAAAGACAGAGGAAAAAAGTTTAAAGTACTAAAATAAATGAATTCACATATTAAAGACAATCTTAAAATGGATACATTAGATTTGAAAATACATAGCTCTAATCGAATAACTAGGAGAGACAACAAAATTAAAATTAACCAATTCAGGTGACATAACTTGGTGACCATTATTCTCTTTGGAAAATCATGATGCTTCATATTTAATATATTTCTGTAACAGAAATTATTATTTAATTTATTCTCTTTGGCGAAATGTGATGCTCTTTTTTCAAACATGTTTCTATGATCGTGTTTCGGTAAATTTTGCGTTTTCATTGGGGTGCGATTGCGCACGTTTATGCACTCAGTTTGAAATATTATGTAATATTTTCTTTCTAATATTTCTTGTTTGTTAATTGTCATAACTGGTTTGTGATTGTCATGGTTAACTCAGAATTGTACACGAAGGAACTCTCAAAACTATGACAGTTGGATGTTCATCTATAGTTAAATGCGTCAAAGGTTGATTTAGTACATTATGAAATCAAAGTGACCAGAATATTATAAAATATGTCAATGTCCAAATTTGTTTGACACATATTTTAATCAAATTTCTGTATTAATATTGTATTGAGTTTTTGATCATAGTGATCATAATTTTAGTTTCAACCCTGTCCAAACTAGAAGAACATAATTTTTCTATTTACATTTTGTAGATAATTTTTACACAAAACTCTTAAGTGCTATATCTGTGATTAAAACAATATTTGGGAATAGTTAAGAGTATGTTTTCATATAATTTGTATTGTCAACCATTTAACTCTCTCTACTCAATTCTATTTTATTGTGATATAAAATTATTTTTTTGGAAAATAGGCTAATATTAGTTGTATGAAAATATTATTTTACTATAGTAAAATAATCTTATACTAAAAGAGTTCCCAGTGTAAAAATAATAATATTTATTTCTATTCGCCGTTACTAAAATTAGCAGATATTTAATTTTTTATACAAATACGAGAAGGTGTTGGAAGAGAGTAACTGGACAAAACATTATGATCTCTTTGTTGAGTAATCCTAAAAGTGCGTTTAGGGAGATAAGTTTAATTTTAAGACTTGATTCTACTATAAACTGATTTAAAACAGATTTGTTAATTCACGTTGCACCTCAGCATAAAATACTGTTGAATATAATCATTCCAGTGTTTAAAAGAAGGAGATATTGTTGATACGAAATATAAACTTAGGAAACCCTTTTCATTGTATTTTCTATGCATTGAAGTTTTTTTAATTTATAAATTAACATATCACTTTTATATTTTATTTGTATTAATTTGACAACAAAATGTAAAAAGTAAATGGAACCTTTAAAACATTGGTATTTAATTTTAATTACTAATATATTTTGTAAATAAGGAATGAGGAAGGTACAATTTTGGGAAATGTGCCCTATTTGCGTTGAAGGAGAGATATAAACATTTCAAGAAGAAAAATTCTCGGGTTTCCAACACCGATATCCCAGTCTAAAAAAAATGAATCCTAAAGAATTCTGACCGCAGATTCCGGTCACAAAATATTTAATAATAACGTCCTTGAAGTTGCCCCCACCCCTAACTTTTAAAAATTAAAGTTTTTATGATTGCAATAGTTTGTTCTTAGTTTGTTCCGTTTTGATAGGCCTACAAATTATTTGTTTACATTGGGGGGCTAACTTCATAGTAGCCCTCCCACTTTGGAAAAATTGATATTTTTATGGCTACGATAGATTTTTTCCCCGTTAGTTCGACAACAATTTTCGTTTGTTCCACATATATTCTTGCACAAATGGGACGTGAGCTTGTGACACTTTGTTTACGCGTGAGGGGCTAGATTCACGATAACACCCCATTTTTAAAAATTCATGTTTTTATGATCGAAATTATTTTATCTTCCTTTGTTAAAGATTGTTCCAAAAAAAGTTCATTGGTTCCATTTTCATAAACGCACTAACGGTATGTTTACATTGGGGGACCAACTTCACGGTAGCTCGCCCACTTTGGAAAATTGACTTTTTATGGTTGAAAACGTTTGTTCTTCGTTTGTTCCGGATTTTTCCGCAAAAAGTTTCATTTGTTCCACATTTGTTCTTGCACAAATGGAACGTGAACTTGTGACACTTTGATTACTCGTGAGAGGCCAAATTCACGTGGCCTCCCTCGCCCCCACTTTTCAAAATTCATGTTTTATGTTCACACTCGATTTTATTAGTTTGTTCTAGATTGTTCCACAAAATTTTAGTTCTTTTTTCCGTTTCGATAAATCCACAAATGGAATGCTTACGTTCAAAGGGTAAACTTCAAGGTAGACCCCCCACTTTGGAAAATCTACATTCTTATGGTTGCGTTTGTTTGTTCCAGATTGTTCCGCAAAAAGTTTCATTTTTCCGCATTTGTTCTTGCACAAATGGGACGTGAACTTGTAAAATGTTTCTTACTCGTGAGGAGCCAACTTCACGGTAGTCCCCCTCACTTTTGAAAATTCATGTTTTCATAATCACAATCTTCTTCTTTTGTTCCGGATTGTTCCGCAAATATTTCATCTGTTCCGTTATGATAAGCCCACGCATTTATTGTTTACATTGGGGGGGCAACTTCACTGTAGCCTACCCACTTTAGAAAATTGACATTTTTATGGTTGCGATCGTTTGTTCTATTTTTAAATAATTTTTTTTTGTTTCCTACGTTTTGATACAATCCCAAAATTAATTATACGTTTACATTTGACGTCCATGAATTCGCCCTTCACCCCTTTTAAAACTAATCATTTTATGATTATAATACTTTTTAATAGTTTATTCCAGTAGGTTCCTCAAAAAATACGCCCCTTTTTTTGTTGGAAAACACATGAGATATTTACACATTGAGCATGGATTGGCGGCTTTTTGACAACCTAATTCTCCACATACACAAATACAAGATTTCAAAATCGATATTTTATCTTTGCAATCTATAGTTCGTTCTTGGTTCATTTTAGATTATTTCTTCGCAATTTTTTTTATTCGTCTTGTAAGGACTCTTAATTTTTCTAGCAGTAGCTCTCTCACATTCTTTCAAAACTTGAACCTTTTATGTTTAAAGTTTGTTATAAGGTTGTTTGAATATTCCTTAACATGTTTATCTTTATTTTGTTCTGAATTGTTTGAAAAATTATGTGCTGGTTTCATGTTGATAGTTTTAAAGTTAATATATTTTTATCACTATGACAAGCTCCCTTTCCCGAACTCAACTTGATAAAATATAACAAAATTTGTATTTTTGATCTTATAATTTTTTTTAGTTTGTTCGTTCTTAGATATCTAAATAAACCAGTGTCACTAGTGGTAATGTCCCTTTGTGTTTGTGACATGTAAGGTCGCACAGGGCGTCAAGTAAACAATGTCCCACCCTCTGTGTCTAAAGTATGTATTTACATTACCATCAAGTTGTTACTACACATAAAATTTTGTTTATATTTGCATTACCATAAAGTTGTTACCGGTACTATTTAGACAATGCTGCTGTGACACTCTTACTAACTAAACAGCGTGCAGGGAATAAGAAGCCAGGGATCACAAGAGAAAACAGAGATCAAAATTGGAGAAAGCAGCACAGTATGATATACTGATATATAACAGACCCGTAGTGCTAAGTTCAGATTCAATATTTTTATAAACCCGGCAGAAGGCCGCTCTACAAAATACATAATAAACCAGATAAAGCTATCGAGCAAAATACAGAACCATATGCGCATTTAACATGGTCGAGCAAAATCTTTATTTTGATTAGTATAATACAAATCTAGCTATAACGAAGGTAACG
>CABFWO010002832.1:95145-106777 GCA_902155825.1 Timema genevievae | reverse complement strand
CAGCCAGCACTACTCTACCCTCAGGACACCATTCCAGCCAGCACTACTCTACCCTCAGGACATCATTCCAGCCAGCACTACTCTATCCTCAGGACACCATTCCAGCCAGCACTACTCTACCCTTAGGACACCATTCCAGCTAGCACTACTCTATCCTTAGGACACCATTCCAGCTAGCACTACTCTAGCCTTAGGACACCATTCCAGCCAGCACTACTCTACCCTCAGGACACCATTCCAGCTAGCACTATTCTATCCTCAGGTCACCATTCCAGCTAGCACTATTCTATCCTTAGGACACCATTCCAGCCAGCACTACTCTATCCTTAGGACACCATTCCAGCTAGCACTACTCTATCCTTAGGACACCATTCCAGCCAGCACTACTCTACCCTCAGGACACCATTCCAGCCAGCACTACTCTACCCTCAGGACACCATTCCAGCTAGCACTACTCTATCCTTAGGACACCATTCCAGCTAGCACTATTCTATCCTTAGGACACCATTCCAGCCAGCACTACTCTACCCTCAGGACACCATTCCAGCTAGCACTATTCTATCCTCAGGACACCATTCCAGCTAGCACTACTCTACCCTCAGGACACCATTCCAGCTAGCACTACTCTATCCTCAGGACACCATTCCAGCTAGCACTACTCTATCCTCAGGACACCATTCCAGCTAGCACTATTATATCCTCAGGACACCATTCCAGCTAGCACTATTCTATCCTCAGGACACCATTCCAGCTAGAGATGAAAATTTTACAGTAAATGTTCCGGAATATTTTCGGCAGTGGCGTCCAGTGGTTTGCTCAGTGGTGAACAGGATTTGTTGGGGGGTGGGGTGGGAGGCTGTCTTTAGAGCCTAATAGAGACATGGAATAGTGGTTTGTGGGGCGAGTTGAGGGGAGGGAGAGGTTTTTAGCCGATATTAAATCCAACCTTAAAATTATTTAACTATCTTGTTGATGATAAACTGAAAATAAAAGCCTAACAAATAATGATAATTATAGATGAACGTTTTGCGGTACCATTATCATATGGTTGAATCCCAAAAGAAGGCGATGTACAATAATAATGAAGTATTAACATGTCTGGTTTACAGCAAACCGGAAATTAGTGACACATTCAACCACCCAAGCGCTGTAGTTCTATACATGAGCTGTAAGAAGAGAACTGTAATTCCTGTTATTGCTTTATTGTAAATCATTTAATAACGTTTCTGGTGTTAATGTCATCGAAAGAAATTAAAGTGAAGTGGAAACTTTAAAACTTGGGATTGCATTCTTTACATATAAATAGTTGGGTTCTCCCCCCTTACCCCCCAGATTATAATAGTTGAAAAATTTCTAAAACAATCTTTTTGTAAGAAATTGAAAATTTCTGTGAGAAATTTTCAATTTCACATTGGTGTTACATTCCAATTTTCAAAGAAAATTCCTTTTAGAAAATACAAACATATTTGTTGTGGTCGATATTGATAAAGTTTTATTATTTTGTTACTGCTTTAATTGATGACTTAATTTTTTAAGTGTCGACCTTGATGGTCTTGGGGTAAAGTTCTCACCTCAGGACCCGATGTTAGCGGGTTCAAACCCAGCCGACGTCGACGGATTTTTCTTGAGCTATGAAAATCCGTAGCACAACTTACTTCGGAGGGAAAGTAAAACCGTCTGTCCCAATGTTAATTGTGGCGTGTAAAAGAACCCTGGAAGGTATGTGAAACTACATTCCCCGGCCAAATTGGTAGGCCCTTTCAAGCTCTCTCATAGAAATTCTCGTATACTGATATAATCAGTCAGTTCACACAACGTACGCTAAATACCTTAAAATATAAAATAATTATCTATCAAATGTGACAAGCTGCAGGTTACATGACTTGCCGTATGAATACGTGAAAGTATATCTGGTGACATTTCTAGCTTTCAGATATTATTATTATTATTATTATTATTATTATTATTATTATTATTATTATTATTATTATTTAGCACCGTGTCTTACTACCCGTTCGGGTTATACGCTTAAGTATAATTACGCTAATGGATTAGGAATTGGAAAGGTTGATTAGAGGAAGTGAACCCGCATTTACGTGGAGGGAGAGTGGAAATCCATTTAGGAAAAACCACCCTCAGTTCACCCGACCAAGATTCGAACCTCGATCTCCCCGTCCTTGGCAGTCGGGCTCAACATGACTAGCGCGTTAGCCAACTACGCCACTGAGGCGGGTCTTTCAGATAAGGTTCTCCCTATGAAGATAATAATATCATATTCTGAAAATTGAAAAATGACACCTGGACACAGGAATCGAACCCGGGACCTTTGGCTTAGTACGCCAATGCTCTAACCACTGAGCTATCCAGGAGTCGATTCCCGTGTCCAGGTGTCATTTTTCAATTTTCAGAGTAAGATATTAGTGTGTCATGACTTATATCATCAAGGCCGATATTAGTGTGGCCAAACTTATATCGTCAAGGCCAATATTAGTGTGTCATGACTTATATCGTCAAGGCCGATATTAGTATGGCCAGACTTATATCGTCAAGGCCGATATTAGTGTCATGACTTATATCATCAAGATAGCTCTTAGTTCTGGTCCTAGCTATCCGATGGAGTGTTCAACCAGTTGATAGAATGACGGAGAAAGATGATTCTGTTCTCTTCCAATTTCTAAAATTCCAGTTTCTCTATCTAACGTTTTCCAGTGGACGCTTTTAATATTAATGAAGTTTGGTAATCTCTGGTAATCTTCTTAGCAGCCGTTAGATGGCAGACTGCTCGTCTTCTGCTCCTGTTACAAGGATCTGTTGACTCCTCTTCAAACAAGGACTAAAAACAAACGAAAGTCCTTTATCTTTTTTTTTTTTTCACATTTTCATTTCCTGTCATTGCTTTCATTGCTCCGTTTTTTGTTCGTTATTTGTAATCCTGACTACGGCGTGATTAATCAGCACAGGAATGACATTTTTTTCTTTACTGGCGCCAAAAAAAATCTAGCTGGAAAGATAAATAAATCGAGACTAGTTATATCCCACGAAATTTAAGACGGCATGAAACATAATTAAGGGGTACTTTCTACGGTTTCTATTGTATGTACCTGTTTCGGTGGTGAAATAGTCTAAGGCGTCACTCTTGAAATAAACTGAACTGTCATTGACGGGGAGATCTATGAATATATTAAAATTGTTTTCGTAACTTTAGTAACCACCAGATACTGTTCTTCTTAACAAAATCAGGGTGTATATATAATAATCAATGATAGTAAATTAAATAAAAACAATTTTTTTAAATTTTGAACATAATTTGTTAATATGACCACATTTTACTACTCAAAACAGAGACAGTATCTACAATAAATAATAATTCAATAACGTAGTTCATAAATATTTTTTGTCTCATTTAATTCTTTCATGACTGTTTGATTCATAGTCATGATTGGTTTAAATGAACTTCATTTTCCTGAAAAGAAAAAAATTTTTACGCGATAATTCTTTCATTAAAAAAAATTTTTTTTTACAAAATATCCGCATTTATTGTTCTATTAGAACATCTATGCTTACATAAAAAAGCTACACAGGTAAAAGTTTAGTTATATTCTTAAGGATACAGAAAAAGTATTGGGGAAAATAAATTAAATTAATTTTGGAATATTTTTACCTACGAATTTATTACGTGTTTTAGACTTAACGGAGCTACGTTAGAATTAAGTTGAATTAAAAAAAAATCATTTAATACGGCACGGAATTTACACCGCCTTTGTTAATGAGGGGATGGAATTTACACAGGAGCTCTTGGCCTCATACAATCTTCGAGGCGGAATTTACACGAACCCTTTTTACTGTTGATAAATAAATCTCTCTAGTCTATAAAGTGTACGTAGAAAAATAGGACAAATCATTACCCATTTAGAAAATTGTCATTTTTTTTAGAATAGTTTAAAAAAAAATACAGTACCAATAAACGTTGCCAACTCTTCTTTAGGGATGAAATATAATTATTCCCCTTCACCCTCTCGCGGCTGGTCCACGAGGTTTAACTCCCCATCCCAAGGGAGGTTGAGAAGCTCGCAGTCCATCATAAGAGAAGTGCATGCCACAGACAGGTAGCAAGGTAGCGATCGAGGCGCCAAATGGCCCCCGTGGCACTGATGGGAACCCGATATTGCCAGGTCATTCCCTCCCCCTCTCCGCCTTCCTCTGGTATCCCAACCTCCTTCTCATAGTCCTCTACAAACACAACAGTCAGTTTTATATCAAACACAGACATACCGATCATCTTTATGGCCGTGTACGTTCTAGACACACGATATTAATGACGCCATTTAAGGTAGATTAGTATGAGGAGGGTAGCTAGGAGAAAATACGCCCGCATTAGCCTGGAGAGAGGATGAGAACAACATGTGGTAAGCCGCGTATCGTAATGTGCTGCTATCAGGCACGGCTGGTTCGTGTTCGTGGATTTAAGGTGCGGATATAGGGGACGCGAGAAAAGAACAGTGGTTTTCGCAGTTTTTTGTCAAAGGAAATCAAATAATTATCCAATAGAAACATAGAATTTAATTTTCTTCACACGGCGATATCAACAGTTGTTGAATATCTGTCGAAGGTGTCCTGGAATTTAATGACAACTTTTGATATACATTTAAAAAGTTTGTCATCTAATGCCGCTATGCTCATGACAGATATTCAACAACTGTTGGTATCTCCGTGTGAAGAAAATTGAACTCAATCTTTCTAATTGAGCAATTTTATATTTATTTTGGCAAAAAAAAAGTTTTTGTTATAAAATCTGCAGAAACACTGACCTCTTATCGCATCCTCTTCACTCTAACCTTGAGTTTCTCTCTCCCTCGTCAATGTGGCGCATAAATGCTGGACTGCGCATGCGCCTTAAAACTTCTCTCCCTCCTCCTCTGTTCTCAGGCACAATTGGTTTGTGACCTAATTGTGCAAAATGAACTACGATGCACAAGTTGAGGAGAGACATTCCTGGAAACTATATTTTGTGCTGTGGCTGTGATCGCTTCCCTGATGAGTCTCAACCTAAAGTTGGGAGATAAGATCTTACTTATTCTATGGCAGTAGAAGCTCGAAATTTCATTGCCGCATTTACAAAAGTACGTCACATTTCCCTATTATTAGCTAGTTCTATCCAGTCTATCTCATTACACCCTCTCTGTTTCAGGTCCATTCTAATGTTATCCTCCCACCTGCGTCTAGGTCTTCCCACTGGTCTTTTCCCATTGGGCCTACCTCTCAATACCCTGACACTTCCATTCGCGCTACATGTCCGGCCAACCGTAATCTGTGAAATTTAACTGTGACTGTATTTAACTGTATCTAACTCATCATTAGGTAACTTCCTCTACTTCCCAGTATCTTCATCCCTTGGAGCAAATATCTTCCCAAGCACCTTGTTTTAGAACAGCCAAACTTTATTTCCGTCGTGAAAGGTAAGAGACCACATTTAACACCCATAAAGATCAACCGTGAAATTATTATTTTGTATATTTTGAGTTTAACGTCCCTTGACAGCAGGCGAGATGTCAAAAACTTACCTACTTATTTCGAAAGTATCTAATAAGTGACATCCAACCCAGACCCTGCCATGCGCAGCTGTTAAAAATACTTCACTTAGCTTGAAAAGTTGTTTATAAACCCCAAACTTAATTAAAATTTGATATAATTTGTTTCTTTAAACTAAACCATAGGCCTTTTTAAAATCTATATATAATTGATATACCGTGATTATGTACACCCACTTTTTTCTAACATTTGCTGAAAAGTACAAATCTGATCAGTTGTTGATCTCATAATAATAATAATAATAATAATAATAATAATAATAATAATAATAATAATAATAATAATAATAATAATAACAATAACAATAAACTGTTTCCAGCCTATGGTCGGGTCAGTTTAATAAAATGCCTCCATCTTCCTCTATCCTTTCACCATCCTTCCTTCTTTAATTTCTTCCATTATTATCCTCTCACTTGCACACTTTCTGTTTTATCTGCTCCTATCATCTCTTTCTCGGCCTCTCTTGCGGTCTTTTTCCTACATACTTCATTGACAACATTTTCTTTGGTATCTTTTCCAGCTTTTCTCCATCCTCATTACATGCCCATACCATCTCAGTCTTGCTTCCTCTATTATCTCTATGTACTCCAACATCCTCATTACATGTCCATACCATCTAGTCTTGCTTCCTCTACTATCTCATGTACTCCAACATCCTCATTACATATCCATACCATCTAGTCTTGCTTCCTCTACTATCTCATCTACTCCAACATCCTCATTACATGCTCATACTATCTCAATCTTGCTTCCTCTACTAATCTCATGTACTCCCTGTGCCTCCACTCTTTCCAGGATAACTCAATTCCTAATCCTGTTTGTTGATCTATTTGGTCGAAATCCACACTGATGATCCCTGATTATTTCCTCTGCATATGGAGTCACTTTCATCAAAATTATGTAAAATAAAATTGTGTAGCATGCCGTTAGTAGTGAAACTCTATGATTATTTAAACACTTGTTTCATCTCCTGGGAGATAAGATCTGACTTTTTAAATGTAGGAATCGGGGAACGTCCTATGCTTTGTTTCTGAGTGAGCTGTGTCTTGAACCTGCAGGATGAGATCAATCACAAGTCACGGATCATCAACACTAGAACTACACGAGCTAGTTAGATGGGATGAGATCAAACACAAGTCACAGATCATCAACACTAGAACTACACGAGCTAGTTAGACGGGATGAGATCAAACACAAGTCACGGATCATCAACACTAGAACTACACGAGCTAGTTAGACGGCAGTTTTACAATAAAGTAGAGGGCACCGACAATGTCACTCAAAGTGATACAGATGATATCACTCACAGCTAACACTGAAAAATATATAATTCAGAGCTGATNAGAGGGCACCGACAATGTCACTCAAAGTGATACAGATGATATCACTCACAGCTAACACTGAAAAATATATAATTCAGAGCTGATACAAATTATATCACTCACATCTGACACTAGCAATGTCACTCAACGCATTTCAAAGCTTACACTGACAAAATCACTCAAAGCTTAAACTAACAATTTAACTCAAAGCTTACTCTGAAAATATCACTCAAAGCTTACAATGACAATATCACTCAGAGCTGACCCTCCCACCATCACACAGAGCTGAATCCAAAAGAACTAACAGTTGGCGTCATAAACTAAGATCAACCAACACTCGACTTTCTCTTTTCCTGTAGAAAATAAGATTATGGGCTTTCTTTTATGGTAGAAAATAGAAATGTCCTCTTTCCCCCTTTCCCAGCCAAACCGTCCTTTCGTGACAAGTGTCTGTCGATACCACACTTATCGATATATCCAGAAGTATCGATACTTGACAGACCACAAACTGCCTCATTGGTTGTTGAACTCTTGCCAGCGAGGACGGTTATGGGTCTCTCTCTCTCATATCACACACACACACTACACACACACACACACGCACACACACACACACGCACACACACGCACATTTCTGTTAGCAATCAGTTCAGATAACATGAAGATTACCCGCATCGGTGATCACGTGGCTTAACGCGTCACTAGCGTGCTGGACTTGACCGCCGCTTCGGGAAGATCGGAGCTCGAATCCGGTTCGGGTGTAATGGGGATGTTTCTTCTCTCCTAAATGTTCTATCACCGCTTCTTACTACCTGTTCAGGCTATACGCGTACTAAATGATCACGCTAATGGGTCAGGGATGAGGAAGGAAGGGTTTTAGAGGTAATCTGCCCGCATCTACGTGGAATGAGAGTGGGAAACTATTTAGGAAAAACCACATTCAGTGGACCTGACCAGGTTTTATTGGGTGAATGACGCCTTAGAGCCTCAACGTAAGGTTTTTGAGAGGGTTTAGCTCTAATGTCTACAGTGTTACAGGGGGAAGATCTAATGTCTACATAGTGCTACAAGGAAAGATCTAATGTCTACGTAGTGTTACAGGGGGAAGATCTAATGTCTACATAGTGCTATAGTGAAGATCTAATGTCTACATAGTGTTACAAGGGAAAGATCTAATGTCTATATAGTGTTACAAGTGGAAGATCTAATGTCTATATAGTGTTACAAGGGGAAGATCTAATGTCTACATAGTGTTACAGGGAAAGATCTAATGTCTATATAGTGTTACAGGGGGAAGATCTAATGTCTACATACTGCTACAAGGAAATATCTAATGTTTACGTAGTGTTACAGGGGGAAGATCTAATGTCTATATAGTGTTACAGGGAAGATCTAATGTCTACATAGTGTTACAAGGGGAAGATCTAATGTCTATATAGTGTTACAGGGGGAAGATTTAATATCTACATAGTGTTACAAGGGGAAGATCTAATGTCTATATAGTGTTAAGGGGGAAGATTTAATATCTACATAGTGTTACAAGGGGAAGATCTAATGTCTATATAGTGTTACAAGGGGAAGATCTAATGTCTATATAGTGTTACAAAGGGAAGATCTAATATTTACATAGTGTTACAGGGGGAAGATCTAATGTCTATATAGTGTTACAAGGGGAAGATCTAATATTTACATAGTGCTACAGGGGGAAGATTTAATGTCTACATAGTGCTACAGGGAAGATCTAATGTCTATATAGTGTTACAAGGGGAAGATCTAATATTCACATAGTGTTACAGGGGAAGATCTAATGTCTATATAGTGTTACAAGGGAAAGATCTAATATCTACATAGTGTTACAGGGGAAGATCTAATGTCTATATAGTGTTAAAAGGGAAGATCTAATATTTACATAGTGTTACAGGGGAAAGATCTAATGTCTATATAGTGTTACAAGGGGAAGATTTAATGTTTATATGGTGTTACAAGGGAAAGATCTAATATCTACATAGTGTTACAGGGGAAGATCTATTGTCTATATAGTGTTAAAAGGGAAGATCTAATATTTACATAGTGTTACAGGGGGAAGGTCTAATGTCTATATAGTGTTACAAGGGAAAGATCTAATTTCTATATAGTGTTACAAAGGGAAGATCTAATGTCTATATAGTGTTACAGGGGGAAGATTAAATATCTATATAGTGTTACAGGGGGAAGATTAAATGTCTACATAGTGTTACAGGGGGAATATCTAATGTCTACATGGTGTTACAGGCGAAAGATCTAATGTATACATAGTGTTACACGGGAAAATTTAATGCCTACTTGGTGTTACATGGGGATGATTTAATGTCTATACAGGGGAAGATCTAATGTCTACTTGGTGTTACAAGGGGACGATCTAATATCTACTTGGTGTTACATGGCGAAGAGGGTAGTACATCACAATGTTACGTAACACAGATCCTATACTAACATTCTAATGTTTTCTAGTAATTGTAAGAAGGTCGTTAATTTTCCTGATAGTCGTCTATACTGTATGTGCAGTTAAACCATAAATAAATTTAGTAAATATTTTTCTATAAAATTCTTTGAAAGAATTGATTTAAAATGGTTTCTGAGTAGTATTGAATCTGAGTTCCCTTTTTTAGTGTAATAATTGCATTCACTCTTGATGTGAAAAGTTACGTAACACAGGTTGGAGGAAGGAGGGTCTATAAATGTCTACTTGGTATTACATGGGGCTTGGAGTGTAAAAAAAAGGTAAGAAAAAAGCACTACGTGGTTAATGGATGACCCCTGAGGGGCTCAGATCTCTCTTGGAAGTTGGGTCTCCCCCTCCCCCACCCACACACACATCTACACTCTTTACGAATGGTTTCCAAAACTATCAGGTTCCACACTTGACGTGACTGGACTATACAGGGACAGATCCATTACCAGATATCGCAAAACAATTGAAATATAAAAAAGTCACCATAGTTCAAACCCCGACCTCTTAGAACGTCCCGAGCAGAGATCTTCTTATAAAGAAACCTCTCATTTCTAGAAATATGCCTCCCCAACCTCTGCCCAAGATGGGGCCATATTTCAAGACGTGCCCAAGACAGGGAACCGAGGGCTCAGCCCCCTGGTGGAGACAGCTCAAGATGCACGACCCCCTCCCACCACTTGTTCCGAGGAGGAGGGATTCCGGAAATGACGTCAACAACATATAAATTCGTGGGACGTTTTATTTAGTTTTCTTACTACTGGGACATTTCTAAACATTGTCTTTTATTTTATTTGAGGTATTTAACGTGCACTTTCTGAACCGACTGAATAGATTAGAACAATAATATTGAACTGATTTAGATCTAAAATAAACACAACACTCATGCCGGGATCACGATCAACTTAACGTAACGTTCACTTAACGCTAACTTAACGTATGTGTGATCACGATTCACGTAACTTAACATAACAACTCGAGCCAAACATCTTCATTCTCGATTATGATCTGTGATTTGTACTAGTTGTAAAGTGATGATCTGTAAATGTTTACAGTTTTCAATCGATATAATAAATATATATTACAAAACTTTTTTGATAAATTTAGCTTTCCTATTTTAGTTTAATTATTTTGTTTCAATGTCTGATCACTAGAACTTATGCTAAAGAGTAAACATTGGTCATAAAACCAACAACTGAATTACTAAATAGCCCTGTTGACGTAACTCGCATAATGATTGGCTGGCTAGATCACGTGATACCCTCCAAGTAACGTTCACTTAAAGTAAAAGACCTCCCAGGACATCTCTTACGTTAAGTTAACTGCAAGTCAACGTTAAGTTAACTGCATCGTGATCGCTTCCATTTAAACACACGAGGAGGCACTTTACGTTAAGTTACGTTAAGTTAACTTTAAATTACCGTTAAGTTGATCGTGATCCCGGCATCAGCCCTACGGACGTTAATTCATCACTGTGGGGAGGATTAGAGCACAATACTTCAAACAGGCTGGCCCTAGGCCCAGTGTTACAACCTGCACTGTCTCATAGTGAGCCCTCACCAAGGAATAGCAAGGATAACTTTTATAAGGAAATTTAAAGGTGTATTTAAACACATTTTAGGTTGAAAACGCTATTAATGTATAAGACTCCAGTAAGCTACTAATCTAGGCATTGAAGAAAACAATGATTTAAAACTCAGAATATACAAAACATTAATTTTACCAGTTGTTGTCTGTCCATGGGTGTGAAACGTGGTCTCTTACTTTAATTGACAAAAACAAATTTAGGGTGTTAGAAAACAAGGTGCTTAGGAAGATTATGGTTCCAAAAAGTGATGAGGATACTGGGGAGTGATGGAGGTTACACAATTATGAGTTAAATGTCCTGTACTAAGCTAAAAAAACATTCAAGTCTCGCAGGTTACGGTGGACAGGAAATGTAGCGTGGATGAAAGTGTCAGGGTATTTACAGGTAGGCCCAATGGGAAGAGAGCAGTGGGAAGAGCTAAACGTAGATGGGAGGATAACATTAGAATGGACCTGAAACAGAGAGGGTGTAATGAGGTGGACTGGATAGAACTAGCTCAAGATAGAGATAGGGTGTAATGAGGTGGACTGGATAGAATAGAACTAGGTCAAGATAGAGATAGGGTGTAATAAGGTGGACTGGATAGAACTAGCTCAAGATAGAGATAGGGTGTAATAAGGTGGACTGGATAGAACTAGCTCAAGA
>CABFWO010002832.1:61578-84265 GCA_902155825.1 Timema genevievae | reverse complement strand
TTCTGCCCCCCCCCCCCCCAACCCAAAAAGTTGTTTTCGAGATGCTGCCTATCTGTATCTCGGACTAGGGTTTTTATAGGGTTCCCCTGAGGGTGGTTTATCACTCTCCCTTCACCCAAATGCTGGTACACTTCCTTTAAATTCAATTTTCCTTTTCCTTTACGTAATATGACCGTAATTAGTACATAGGCGAATAGTTCGAACGGGTAGTGAGATATGATGGGGAAAAAAATCCTATCCTAAAATTAAGGGTAGTTTATGAAAGTAAAAAAAAAAAAAATCCCCCTTCAAATCAGTTTTAAACATTTTTATTAAATTTTATATCCAGGTATGGAATGGTTTTCCATTAAATTGATTTTAAGGGTACTCTACGTAAGCAGAAATTTCTAATTTTGATCATCTCCGACCCTATTTGGGATATAAAATAACTTATCATTGAAAAATGGTAGGACTATTCATATTTAAAATATTTTCTTGGGAATAAATTTTTATAAAACGAACCGTTTCTTAGCTATAAGCAAATATATATTTTTATGGCTCTTATTAACAATTTATTGGACTGGTCTATTGTGCTCTTTGGTGTATATAGATGTTCCTCTTTTCTAAATGTTTCTGTAAATTATTTAATCTATGCTCTTTAGTGGAGTGTTTCTCCAACAATTTATACGATTTCGTTTCACAAATCTTACGAGTTTTTGGTGAGTTTTTCTATATTCAGATAAAAGAGAGAGAAAGTCTATGTGGCGCACTGTACCATTTATTTTATATTTAGGAAAGAGGTACCCCTTTTGAACCGGCCCCGTGGTGTAGTGGTCAGTGCACCTGGCTTTGAGCGTAGGGGTCCCCAAATAAATCTAAAGTAACAAATAACTGAATAATACAAAACACCAAAATGTCATCGTGTAGTCCATCTTTCTAATATACTTTTATTTCAAAACTTTTTATTTAAAACAATATTAGTTATGCCATTACAATGAAGACACTTATCAAACAACGCCGGTAGCTTAACAGTTCATCTTTACGTCGTCACTTTAATCTTCCAGTTACAACAGTTCATCTTTACGTTGCCAGTTTAATCTTCCAGTCACAACAGTTCATACCTACATCCTTCAAACATCGTTATTACAACTTCCAGTTACAACAGTTCATACCTACATCCTTCAAACATCGTTATTACAACTTCAGTTACAACAGTTCATACCTACAGCCTTCAAACATCATTATTACAACTTCCAGTTACAACAGTTCATACCTACATCTTTCAACATCGTTATTACAACTTACAGTTACAACAGTTCTTATCTACAGTTCTCAACATTGTTATTACAACTTCCAGTTAAAACATTTCTAGAATCAACAATACATTTTAAAAAGTTTGTTTCAAAGACAAGAACAAAACAATTCTTGAGTTCATATTATTCAATCATTTTTTTCGAATACTAAACCCTTAAAGTGATATATTTTTTTGAAGTGACGCTCAACAATGTTTTCTAATATTTACAATAATAATATTTTCGCTGGAAATTTGTTGTTTACTTTAGTAAACCAGATCAGTCGTTAAAGAATCGGAATTACATAGCTTGACTGTCGACAGTAATTTCACAGATTAAAACAACTGCATTATATAGTTTTGAGAATATATTATAAGTGAATTAATTTCTAGGCAAAATTTTCAATCGAGGGTCTAGCCTTTATTAAAAAATATAATAGGCCCATCATCAATTATTAGGATACATGTTATATTATAATTATAAAACTAAAAATGTGCACATCTTTGAAACCAACTTAATAAAATCACAAATAATCACACCATTTTTGTTATCACACAGAAGGTAGTACAGATAAAGAATCACACTTTATTTTTGTTTCTGGGGATCGAGTGACAAAGATAGGATTGAAGATTTTTAATTTTTTCTTATTTTAAAAACATCCACACAATGTCTGATGAATATACGAGTGTAACATATTTATCGTCTCAACTTCACTTTGGCGCTATGGAAATCAGGTTAACTCAAGGAATTGTTATGAAATTATATTAATCAACAATCTTCCACGACTCACACGCTAAGTGTTTCTCTATTAACACATTTTCTCTTGCCAACAATTTATTTTTTCTCCCACTATTCAAAAAATTTTGTTTATTTTTTCACTTTATATGCATTCAATCATTAAAGGAACGTAGTACTTTAAAATTTATCACCACCACATATATAATAATAATAATAATAATAATAATAATAATAATAATAATAATAATAATAATATATTAGATTTTAAATTATTAATTCGTGTGTTTAATAAAACTAAACATCTAAGTTGAAAAATTAAATTTATTAAAATATAAATCTGCCTCTGTGGTTTAGGGGGTTAGAGTTCTTGGTTACAGAACCAGAATTCAACAGTTCGAGCCCCGGCGCTTCCAAAATGTACCTGTGAAGCAATGGGTCTGGAACTGGGGTCAAACTCAGTATCGTGAGCACAAATGAGGAGCTACTTGAATAAAGAAGTAGCAGCTCTGGTTTAGAAAACTGAGCTTAACAGTTTGAGGGCTCGTTGCTTTGACAACATGCCACTCTCTGTCCGCAAATGTCGGCACCATCATCGTTAACGGCGGTTGAACTAAAATACAAAGTTATCTTGATGGTTGTATCTCAACTGATGTGTAGGATTGTGCGAAGATTTGAAATGTCGAAGTCAAAAGAAGAAGCCTAAATCTACTTCGCTTTGACTTCCATACTTCGAACATATTTCGAACGAAGAAGGAAGACTTATATTTAATATACTTCACCAAATATGACATATTTCGAACCATAATCATTTTGTTTTTAAGCTACTAAACAGTATTTTAATACTGACTAATGAGGGTCCGGGGTTCAATCCTCAGTCCCGGCACAGATTTATCTGATTGCCAAACCCTTCCTTCACCTCTGACAAGACGTGTATTAATAACAACTTGTGAATGTGAGGAATGCCAGGCCTCCACCGTGGTTCGGATCCCACGTTAAACTGTAGGTCCTCCATTTCATCTCACAATCACCCTACCATTACACATTAGCATAAGTGCGTATAACCCGAACGGGTAGTAAGACGCGGTGCTAATAATAATAATAATAATAATAATACTGACTAAGTGACTGAATGATTTCTGTAACGTAAGCATAGATAAATTACAATTATGTCAGCATAAAATAATACAGTGAGCTTTAGTTTTTCTCTCTAAACCCTTCTCTTTACCTAAATGCTCTTAATAGATAATTAAAACAGTGCGATGTGACAGTAACAAAACCCTTATCTTCGGCTTCGACTTTGCTTGGCACGTTTCAAGCTTCGCTTCACACCTCTGTTGATGTTTGTTATTTTAATTCCTATAAAATGTTAATATGATATTTAAAAAATAAGATATTTATTTTTAAAACGCTTCATAACCCAAAAGGGCGTTTTCAACGCAGGTAAAGGAACATGTTAAATATGATCACCATTATTAGCTAGATCTTTATAAACAACAGATAACAAAGATATACACGTTATATTTTACTGGAGTGTTCTACTCTAAAATTGTGTGTTCAACGAAACGTAAATGTTACAAATACAATTATTTCAAGTTGGTGTAATACGTTTGAAGGCAAATTGACATAATGTCCACTTCCTCAACGTCATTTCTGTAACCCTTCGGTTTGCCTGCGTGGACGAGTTGATGAACTGCTGAGACTTGTGAGAATTATTGCGTTATCAAGAGATAATGGGACCCGCACTGGTAGTCATGCGGTCTGATGCGTCAGGCTTGCGGTAGACCGGGTTGAAAGTGATGAAGAGATTTAGAACTTTCTCAGGGCGCTGTTGAACGTTCTTAAAGTGTTGTTGAACGTATTCAGTGTGGTGTTGAACGTATTCAGTGTGGTGTTGAACGTTCTTAAAGTGTTGTTGAACGTACTCAGTGTGGTGTTGAACATACTCAGGGTGGTGTTTAACTTTCTCAGGGTGGTGTTGAACGTTCTCAGAGCGGTGGTGTTTTCAGACTGGTGTTTAACTTTCTCAGAGTGGTGATGAACGTTCTCAGAGTGGTGATGAACGTTCTCAGAGTGGTGTTTAACTTTCTCAGAGTGGTGTTTAACTTTCTCAGAGTGGTGTTTAACTTTCTCAGAGTGGTGTTGAACGTTCTCAGAGCGGTGGTGTTTTCAGACTGGTGTTGAACGTTCTCGGAGTGGTGTTGAACGTTTTCAGACTGGTGTTGAAAGTTCTCGGAGTGGTGTTGAACGTTTTCAGACTGATGTTGAAAGTTCTCGGAGTGGTGTTGAACGTACTCAGAATGGTGGTGTTTTCAAACTGGTGTTGAAAGTTCTCGGAGTGGTGTTGAACGTACTCAGGGTGGTAGCTGTGTTAAACGTCCTTTGGTGTTGAGGTGGACCCTAAAGATTGCAGGGGACGTTGGTGCTACCTGTCTGTGGGGTTGATAAGGACTCAACCCCTCGTATCAACTCTCGTGGTGTAGGTGTTGTTATTCTAAGACCTGCCTGCGATCTAGTTAATAACATTGTAACCCTGCACTGTTTGCACAGCCCTGACACCCGGCCCTCCAGAAGTGGTTACAGTTGAGTGTTGACAAGAGGGGGACTGCAGAAACCATGAAGGTACTCAGTGCTACCAACTGACTGACAGCAAATATCTTCCTTTAATTATCGTTGGGACAAGTTGAAATAATGATATGTGTTTTCTGAGGGTTTTATTGTAACGCTATCTATAAAAATAAGTTTAAAAACTCGATGGACACACCCGCTGTGCGCTATGTTTCTCAGCCCGTATGACGTCACACCATTTGTGGTCCAACCTGTCTACAATTCAACTAATTTGCCTTTGTTTCTTGTCCGGTGTATGGCCGACAGACCGTATGACATCACAACAGACCGAGACATCTCGTAGATAGTAACATGTTTATTACATAAGATGGACTCTTCATGTCTTCACATTAAGGACACAAATAGTATAAATGACCATTTAAAAATAAGCTTATTTAAATTTGAATACATGACTGAATTGGTTTGAGGACTTGAAGCAAAAAAACTTTAAGCCTCTTCTAATAAGTTTTTTATTTTAAAACCAATTTAGTAGAATGTTTGTCCCCATCCAATTTTATTTAAAGTGACACTTATACCGCTCATGCTTTAGTATATTTACTGATAAAATAATCAGGGGTAGACTCAAAATCACCAAACATGGGGTAAACTTATCACGTGAGAATGTAATAGTCGCGTTAGAGATCTAACTAAATTAGATGTGTGGCAATACTGTATTGTATTAAGTCAAAAAGATGTCTGGCAACACTGAACTGTATTAATTGATCAAAAGGTCTGACAACACTTTGAGCACAGTTCCCATTTGACGGTTCAGACCACCGTCAGTAAGGGCGTTCGACCGAACATTTGGTCCTGATTGTCCTTGAAGTGGATGGATTCTGGTTCGAGTACCAAGGATTCAGTCCAGGGATTGGGAGATCAAAATGTTTGTTGAATGTCTCCAGAAAAAAAATGTGTCTTAAGTTTCGTACGACACATTCGCTTCAAGAATGAGTTGTATTCTCGAATCCCAAGAAGTTAATTCTTTTGCATTTAACCCTTAACCACGACCCGATACCTCTACAATTTGACCCCTTGGGGGTCCATCCACAAGAACGTCACTGCTCATGTTGACACCGGGAGGGGTCTCAGCTCTGGAAGAAGTCACCACCACTGTACCTCCTCATGAGACTGTTTCTAGGCAGCCAATAGGAGGGAAGCTCACTTCCATAGTCCACCGCACCCACCGAAGGCAAGGTGGAACTGGCACCTCCACTGCTCCCTGAGAGAGGTCCTCCCGACGCCACGGTCACCGCTACCGAGGATGACGACTTGTTTTTGAGGATGGATCTGGGGTTCCCTCCCCCACTATCGTCTGATCCGGAGGGTGTGGTCAACCCCCCGTAGAGAGGCTCCGCGTACTTTCTCTCCGTCACGACATCCTGGTGTCTGATGTTCTCGCAGGTCTCTTTCATCTTGCAGAGCTGCTCCTGAAGGCTCCGGTACTCCTCCAGGAACCGTTCGAGCTGAGCCGCGTGATAGTCGTACGTGTTGCTGTTCACTGTCGTCGAGACGCTGGACACCGGGGAGGGAGATGACGCCTCCCCCAGCGCGCTAAGGTTGAGGAGCGGTGTGGCGATGTTGTGGGACTGTCCGCGCACCGGCGAGGCGGGCAGACTGGGGTTCCTAGTTGGTCGACCACTGCCTGTACTACTGCCAGTCGATGTGACGGGGGATGACGCTAGATTGAGGGAACTGCTGGATCTCTGCTGCTTGTCCCTCGTACCACTAGAGAGTGGGTAGTAGGATGAAGAGGAATATGAGTCAATGGAGGACCTCCTTATGGACATATCACTCCCCCCACTGCTGTATCTGCTGTCCGGTAACAGGGGGGACTGACTGTCTGAACCCGCGCCACCGTAGCGGGAGTACCTGCTGCTACCCCTGAGCACACCGCCACCAGCTGCACCACGTCTCCGGGGCAAGGTGCAGTAGGAGGAACTGTCGAGATTGTACGGCGAGATCTCTAGAAGGTCCGGGTAGTTCTTACTTGGGTCTTGGGTGGAAGGTGGGGGGGCGGAGGTGTAAAGAGTTCCCCCGTTTCTTCCCACGGTTTGTTTCCTCATGACTACCATTGACGTCATATCGGATGCATTCAGGGAACAGCTGATGGACGTCAGGGGGGTAGGGTGGGGGAGGTTTTCTTGGGGGCTGGTCTGCTCCTCCCTGAAACAAGATCATCACACTAGGTACCACTGATACAAGCCAGGGGAGCAAGGTAAGGGATGTTTAATTACTTATATATAGCTGGTTACTGAAGCGATACAATTACATTAGTCAGTGTTAAGATTACTTCGCAAAGCACGATATAGGCACACTTTTTCACAGAAAAATTTCTACTTTTTGACTTGATAAATGCTCACTATTTGGGGTGAAATAAAAATTAATACACATGCATATTATCTCAAGAGTGCTTCCTACAGAATGCTCTCAAAATATTTCAATTAATTAACCAAAAATATAATGTGCACTAGGTAGAGGCGAAAAGGTTTTATGACCACAAGTTTTTAATTTTTAGTCTAAAATGTGATAACAATTTGGACACCTAAGCCACTGTGTTCCACCACGCCCTAAGCCACCTTAGTTAGCCACTAACTAATGGTTATAATGATATTTGAGTTAGCTCTCACCTCCTATCCAGGTAACTGATGGACCTGGGTATGTGAAGGTCGACACAGTCTATTCTTACGTTACTGTCTCTGTTATCAGTTTCTTCCAGGGATCTCACAGCACCCCACGACAGTCTCCCTTCCCTGGAACCAGCCACTATGGTAGTTGGTGTAGGCGTCTCCACCTCATCCTCATAACCCCCTTCCTCTTCATCATCGCCCTCCTCTGCGTCCTCCTCACCCAGGTCTGTGTCGACACTAGGTACTCCTCGGTATTCCCCACGGCGATGCTGCCTCAAGGGACCGACCACTGCCACCTCAAGACCAGGGGATGCTACCCCTGTACCGTTATTCTTGGGGGAGGTACCACCAGTGTGGTTAGTTAGCACAGGGGGTTTGTGGTTCATCTCTATCTTCTCGTAGCTGTCGTCCCTCCTTCTGTGACCTCCGACTTCATTGGATGAATCTTGTCCATGCCATACCCCCTGCTGCCTTTTCTTAACACTACACACGCAAAGCGCCACTAGGCACAATGCCAGAAGAAATAGTGCCGCGACAATAATACTGGCGGCCAACACTCTGCCTGAAAAACCACTGTCCAAGGGTCGCCTACTGACCGCAAGAGTGACGCTAGCCTCAACCCTCCCAGCTTTATTCTCTGCCGAACACACGTACACCCCTGCGTCTTGAGTGTCGGCGGTGAGAATGGTGAGGTTGCTTCCAGCATCGGAGACGTGCACCAAATAGAGTTTCCTACCCGGCCCACCAGACAGGTTGGCTATCACCCTGTTCCTCCACATCCAGCGGACTCGGGGCTCTGGGACCCCACCAACACGGCAGGTCATTGTCACGTTGTGACCCTCCACGCCCATGGCTGCGGTATCTGGAGTGGCGATCTCGGGCACGCACGCGAACTCGTCCAACTCAAGTCGGTCCCAGGGTTTCCCCTGAAGCCTCTTGGGGTAGTTGCACACTGGAGGGGCTCCGTGAGGGATATTCTGTCTCAGAAGCCATTCCCTGAGAGGCCTCAGACCGCAAGAGCAGTTCCAGGGGTTGTCTGCTAATTCCAGACCGTGCAGGTTTCTCATGGCTATCACAGTGGATGGCTTGATCTGCACGAGCTTGTTTCCGTCCAGCTTGAGCCACTCCAGGCTGTTCTCAAGTCCGGAAAAAGCCCTGGCCTCCACAGTTCCGATCTTACAATGAGACAACTCTAGACGGACCAGCTTTGGGACGTACAAGAAGGCGTCGTTAAGAACACGCTGTATTGGGTTACCACTGAGCCGGAGTTCCCAAAGCTCGGAGATGGAGTCAAACACGTGTGAGGGTACTGATGGAAGCAGGTTGAAACTCAGGTCAAGCTCTACCAAGTTTGTCAGCTTTCTGAATGCGTATCTGTCCAGTATCTTAATGCGACATTTGGCGAGATATATCCTCTGGAGGTTGATCAGTCCCGCATGCAGGAAGGCGTCCTTACCCACGGTAGAGAGGCTGTTCCCCGTGAGGTCCAGCACTTGGGTGCTCGCTGCTAAACGTTGAGGTATCATGTTCAAGCTTGAATTGAGGCAAATTACGGATTCCTTCCCGCTCTTCCACTTGCAGTCGCAAAGCGTGGGGCACTCGTCGGCAAGTAGACCCGATGCAAGGCAGCAGAGCGTGAGAACTACGGCGGAAAGAGGAGATGCCGCAAGAGACAGAGGAATCATAGGACTGGCCAACAGCTTCCAGCGCCAAGGTTTCTTCTTAAGCACGTTCCTCCGGTGATGTAAGGTCATCGTGTCCTTGGCGCTACCGCTTATCCTCCGGGTCTTCTTCCTCTGAGTCCATCTTGGGATGAGAGCAGGAGCTTTGAGGCCAGGAGTGGTCCGGATTCGTTCGGCACCTACAGACACAAGAGGGAAAACAGGAGTGTAATTGCTTGACCCCTCTCGTTCATAAAATATCTGGAGAACATCATTGGAGATGCGTAGGATACAAGGAAATACCGTCAACTGTATCTTTGTTTTCATTAAAGAAATTGACATCGTGTGGCTGTCGTATTCAACATCAGCGCCATATTGTAGAACAACATTATAAATATTATCTCACATTTTATAAAATTAAGGAGAAATAACAACTATAGGTAAATAGGCTAGCTGACTTTAAGCACTCAATCGAGAATGTGAACGATTCTCGTCCGTCAGGACAACTTAATGGAGGCGGATATAGACACATTTAGACGTGCTTTCATGGCACCTCAATAAAAACGGATCCACGTATTTAACTCGACAAACAGATCATATACCACTTATCGCACCACAACATAGTGAAACAGTTTAGCTCAACGAGTTGGAAGAATTGGGTCATGTGTGGGGAAGGTATTCAACCCGACTAGCTTGTAACGGGAGTAATTCGAGTGACCTATTGACTTTCATTATCCCCCCTCCCCCCTCATACCAGGCCTGTTGTGAGCTCCCACTTCCTTGTCCTGGTCATCACCCTCCATGGTCCTGCGTCCTTCAGATCCTTCCGTCTTTGACCGGACATCAGCCCACTTTGACAGGACCACTACTCTTCACAGGAAATTGCTCTTTCCTAGCCTTTCCTAAAACAACATCTACTCCATCTCCCCCTCTCCATCCCTAGCAACCACGTGCATAGTACAGTGTGACCTAAAACAACATCTTCCGTCTCTCTCTCCGTCACTAGTCTCAATGTGCATATTACAGGGTGACCTAAAACACTTTCCATCCCTCTCTACATCGCGGTTCCCCATGTGCACGGTATAATGTGATATAAACAAGTCTAGCATCTCTCTGTCCATCCTTAGCCCTCATGTTTAGGGTACAGGATGACCTAAAACATCGTCCATCTCTCTCTCTCTCTCTACTAATTTCCACCATGTGTACAGTTCAGGATGACCTAAAACCATGTATTCCATCTCTCTCTTCATTTCTAGCACACATAGGCTCAAGGTGCGTCAAAATAGCCCCAAACTCAAGAGTCGCAATTACAAACCTCTACATTGCCCCTCTATCTAATGTCCATACACCTCTACATTACCCCTCTATCTAATGTCCATACACCTCTACATTACCCCTCTATCTAATGTCCATACACCTCTACATTACCCCTCTATCTAATGTCCATACACCTCTACATTACCCCTCTATCTAATGTCCATACACCTCTACATTACCCCTCTATCTAATGTCCATACACTTCTACATTACCCCTCTATCTAATGTCCATACACCTCTACATTACCCCTCTATCTAATGTCCATACACTTCTACATTACCCCTCTATCTAATGTCCATACACCTCTACATTACCCCTCTATCTAATGTCCATACACCTCTACATTACCCCTCTATCTAATGTCCATACACCTCTACATTACCCCTCTATCTAATGTCCATACACCTCTACATTACCCCTCTATCTAATGTCCATACACCTCTACATTACTCCTCTATCTAATGTCCATACACCTCTACATTACCCCTCTTACTAATATCGGAGCCATACTTGTGTGTATAATATCCAGATGTTTCCATACCCAGATTCACCAGACTGTCTAATTGCATTTTATGATTATTATTGGGCATTTAAGTCAATTTCAAAAAACATATTTATTATTTTATAAGGATTTTATTTTATCCAACCCGCATCAGTAGCTTAAATAGTCTTAAGACGTCATTTTTATGTTAGGATACCTGCTGATGACTGGGAGATTAGGGTTCGAATACCGGTCGGATATACTGAGAGTGGCTTTTCTTAGATGGTTTACCCCTCTCCTTCCACGCTAATGTGGTTAAATTAACTCTAAAATGCTTCCTTCCTCATCCTTACCACAATATGGCAACAATTATATGTATAAAACTTTTATATATAGAATATATATGCGTATAACCTGAACAGGTATTAAGAAGCGTTGATTAATATATATATGTGTGTGTATATATATATATATATACACATTTTGTCCAAAAATAATTTGCTGGTAAAATATATCTAATAAAAATTATAAATTTGAAGTAAATGAACTGTCACCCCATTAGAAAAGTTATGGACTGTGTTTCTCTAACTCCGTAGCTAAATCTCTGGGGGAAAAGAAACATTTCTTTGGAGTAAACGGAAAAAAAAATTGGAATTCCGTAAAGAATCGACAATCACAATCCACTTCTCGATAAGTTGATTCTTAATATCAACTCCGCTTCACCTCTTCGCGCCACTCTTTTTAATCTCCATCTCCTCCATTTCTTTACTTTTTTTTTTATTCCATTTGTGTTGAGTGTTTGCCAGTAGCGCTCGTCTCTAATGGACCGATGGCTGGCGGGATGAGGGAGAGAGTTGGGTGGGGTGGTTGACAAAAGGAGGGGGTATAAAGCGAGCAAGTGACCCAAGCACCTCCTCTCCTCTATAATGCTGGTCACATGTCTGATTCTTGCTCGAGGCCTGGACAGATTTCTTCCATCTGGGAGACAATAAATAACGGGATGGATGACCTTGTAACGAAAACTGACAATCTAGTTTGTAGAAGTTTAACCGCTATAACGGAGAAAGACGGAACTAATAATTGAGTAAGAGAGCTATGATAAAATATAATTCTAAACGTTTGTAAATTTAAGTGCTCATCCTTATTTAAATAATATCTTTAACATTGATCTTGTAACAGTTAAAAAATTATAATGTATAAACTTTAATTACAAAAATATTTGTTTAAAGTTGGGTCCTCCAATATTTCTACACCCCCAAGGCCTCCTTAGCATTGAATCCAGGCCTGTAGATGAGTAAGTTCTCCATGAGTACAATACATATTTGATAACCTTACACGTAAGCAAAATGACCGTATCAAACACAATTGGGTTTGTTTTGGATGAATGTAAGTTATTACAGAAACAACATTAAAGAGACGTCAAAGTGAAGATTCGAAACGAGTACGTGACCTTTATGGTTGTGAACATCTAGCTTCCTATCTGATAAACCAGTTGTTCCCCTGTCTACTCTCCACTCATCCACATGCTACCACAGTTATTACTGTCCGTTATTCACTCATTATCCACATGCTACCACAGTTATTACTGTCCGTTATTCACTCATTATCCACATGCTACCACAGTTATTACTGTCCGTTATTCACTCATTATCCACATGCTACCACAGTTATTACTGTCCGATATTTCACTCATTATCCACATGCTACCACAGTTATTACTGTCCGTTATTCACTCATTATCCACATGCTACCACAGTTATTACTGTCCGTTTTTCACTCACTATCCACCTGCTTGCTATCCCAGATATTCCCCTGTCTGTTCTTCATTTATTATTTGCATATATCTATGTACACTAATATAAAGAGGTTCTTTTGTGAGTTTGTATGTTTTAAAAAAACTCGAAAACAGCTATAGTATTAAATGTATATATTTATTTAATATTAAATGTTAAATAAGCCTAGCCTAAAATGCATTCGTTTTTAGTTGAGTTAATTTAAAAAAATTAATAACTATTATTATTAATAGCACCGCGTCTTATTACCCGTTTTGGCTATACGCATTTACGCTAATGTGTAATGGTAGGGTGATTGTGAGATGAAATGGAGGACCTACAGTTTAACGTGGGATCCGAACCACGGTGGAGGCCTGGCGTTCCTCACATTCACAAGTTGTGATCAATACACGTCTTGTCAGAGGTGAAGGAAGGGTTTGGTAATCAGATAAATCTGTGCCGGGGATGTAGTCTGGTTTGTCAGTGTTTGAATACCGGCTGAGGGTACAGAGGTTTTTTTTCCAAATAAATTATTTTCCACCCTCTAATCATTCAAATGCGGATATTTACTTTTAATGTTCTAAACGCTGACCTCTGGGCTCTTGATAAGTTTTGACTATCACTTTCATAAGAGAGATGAAAAAGATTTGCAGTTTATTAAAGCAAGGCGCATCGTTCAATTAAAAGATATTTGCTATTTTTAGATCGTCAGAGAAAATTGTAACAGTATATTGGTCATTTTATTAATCACACGTCGATAATTTACAAGGAAATATGCGATTACGTTTGGAGCAGTATAAATATATTAATTTAACACATTGAGGGGCAGGGAGACTAGGTTTTTATCTGAGTTGGGTATATTGAGATTTTATTTTCCTATATTCTTTCAATTTTTTTCCATGCAAATGTGGTTACACTCCCTCTAAATTGAAACCTTGCTCATACCCAACATAATAGTGTAATTAGTACGCATTCATACAACCCGAAAGAGTAATGAGATATGGTGATTAAAAATTACCTTGAGGGCCACTTGTTCTTTATGTCGCTTTTCCCCTGATCTCGTATTCCCAGTTTTCCTTCAGGAACCCTTCAGCACCTCCCTCCTCTCCACCCACCCTTCACCTCTACCGCCTGAGACCAGAAACAAGACTGAGCGCCATTTACATTTACAATTGCTGAAAGAATTACGACTCAAGGTAGAAAAAAAAAGTTCAATTTTATTCCCCATTTAGCAATAACCCCTCTTTCAGTTGGCGGGCTTGTTTTGGTTAAGGTGCTTTTCTGAGATGATGGAGTACTTGTGGTGTCAACCTGTGGACCATTTTACCTGGTATTGTGCGATTGTGGTAGTCAACCTGTGGACCATTTTACCTGGTATTGTGTGCTTGTGGTGGTCAACCTGTGGACCATTTTACCTGGTATTGTGTGCTTGTGGTGGTCAACCTGTGGACCATTTTACCTGGTATTGTGTGATTGTGGTGGTCAACCTGTGGACCATTTTACCTGGTATTGTGTGATGGTGGTGGTCAACCTGTGGACCATTTTACCTGGTATTGTGTGCTTGTGGTGTCAACCTGTGGACCATTTTACCTGGTATTGTGTGATTATGGTGGTCAACCTGTGGACCATTTTATCTGGTATTGTGTACTTGTGGTGTCAACCTGTGGACCATTTTACCTGGTATTGTGTGTTGATCGAATATTATTCACTTAAAATGCGTCGACACTGAGTCGGCATTGTAGATCAACAAGTTCTATCGAAAATGTCAACTAGGTGGAGACGCTGCAATACTTTGTCGATCTAAAAAAAATGTGGATTGACGTGTCGATCGGTTTCCCTTCTAGTGTCGGTAAATATCAAAGGGAGCTGAGTCGACTCCGGGAGTAAGGACAGGTTTTAGCTCTAAGTCAACATCAACTATCGTATAATAGACTTGTTTTTTTTTTAAATATGCTTGAATAATTTTTTTAATGAAGTGGGTTAGCCCAAAGGTGCCTTATTTTACTGAAATTTATTGGTCGCACACAAATTTGTGGGACGCTAAAAGTAAAGATCATTAATACAGATATAAAAGTCATGATACCTTAATAGGATGATTAAATTATTTGTTTTAAAATGTTGAAAAGATGCATCAGCGAATGATAAGTGTCGTAAAGTAGGAAACAAGACGCTTCTTCGTGGGAATGGATTGTCTGAAGTTGGTGTCCTTTTTACATATCTTTGGTTCAATTATTTTCAGTAAATTATCGGATTCACTTAGGTCAGGAGTTAGCTGTGACATGTTCCAGAATACTAGCATCTTTTTTTAGCACCGCGTCTTAATACCCGTTCGGCACAGCTTATGTTCTAATTACGCTATTGGTTTTAGGGATTAGGAAGGTTATGTTTAAAAGAAGTGTGCCTGCATTTTCATGGAAGGAGAGTGGAAAATAATTTAGGGAAAAACCACCTTCAGTAAACCCGACCTAGATTCGAACCTCGATCTCTATCATAGGCAGTCTAGTCTACTGCGAGAGGGACGCTTTAGACCATGCGGCCAGCGAAGCGGGTTTCGTTTTGTTGTTTATGACGTAATAGACATGACAAACAAAATATTACGTTTATCAGTGACACCACACCACGCCTTAAAAAAACTCTTTTCAAATACAATATTTGATATTTTTCACTTTAACTAAAATTTGATTTTTTTTAAGATCCGAATTTGGATTCGAGATTCGAAATAAAATGTAAGATTCAGATTCGAGATTAGGATTTGTGGATTATAGGATTCGACCCTACTCTAATTTAAACACACCATTTTGTCCCGGGCAAACCTACAACTCAAACATTCACAGCCCAGACTTTGATCTTCTGTCTTTTCCCGGCCAAATATCCGCGTGTCGGAAAGTTCGGTCGCCATAAAAGGCACATCACACGTTTATAGCCAACATTTACATACGAATATTCGTCCTGGCCGAGATGAACAAATATCACCTCAAATGTTTGACCGCCATGAAATGTGTTCAATGTGTGAGGAGGAAGAAATACTTTTATTTCACATAATGGCCTTGCCGGGATCACGATCAACTTATTAACACGCTTCGGTGGCCACGTGGTCTAACGCACTACTCTCGCAGTAGACTAGACGCGCCGATGACAGGGAGATCGAAGTTCGAATCTAGGTCGGTTGTACTGAGGGTGTTTAAAAAAAAAGGTTTTCCACTCTACCTTCACGCAAATGTGGGTACACGTCCTCTAAATATAACCTACCTGATCCTTAAAACCATTAGTGTAATTAGTACATAATAGAATAACCGAATGGTTATTAAGACGCAGTGCTAAAAAATTAAATATTTAATAGCGTTAAGTTCATGTTACCAGAATTAAAGTAACGTGGAGGTCGGAGTCCGAATATCGGTAGGATGTTTTGAGGAATGGTTTTCCCGCTCTCCCTCCATGGAAATGTGGCTACACTTCTTCTAAATTAGTATAAGTCTATATACATGTGACCCGAATGGATAGTAAGGTGCTATGCTATGCTAAAATAAATAAATAGAAACGCAACAATTAGAGTAAAACATAGACACGGATTTTTCATTTTTTGGAGGTATTTAACGTGCATTTTCTGAACAGACTGATTAAATGAACACACAAAAATTTCTAAAAGCGAGAACGAAAGATCAAACCAATTTTGTCGTGAAAGTTATTTTCACATAGCCCCCAGGGTTATTTTACACATGCTCACAATCGATACGGGACCGATGGATTTACTTCCCCTCCGAAGGAAGTTGCGCTATGGATTTTTACTGTTAAAGAAAAATCCATCAACCCCTGCTAGGTTTTAACCTACGAACATCGGTTCTTGAAGCGAGCACTTTAACCTAAGACCACCGAGGTTGACGACATTGATTTCGATTTATTTTTTATAAAAAAAATTGTTCACAAAATTGTAACTCTTAACATTCAGGGCTGATTATGCTACAAGCACTTACAATAGATGTTAACTGTAACTAAAAAACCAGGTGGTAAAAATGTTCGCAAGACTCGGGAAGAACGAATTAAACTGAACACAGTCGTCTGAACACCATAAACAAACAAATGAAGTACTACACCCGATATCATCGCTGAGGGAACTGCAGGTCTTATGGAGAAAAACTTTATCTTCGCTCTCTCTCAGTTAACTGTTGCCAAATCTCCTCGCTCTCAGTTATGTCTGAAGGTGGTGGCAACCTCGACTAACCAGCGTTGCGAAAATGGTCTTATATTTGAGAGAAGATTCACAACACAAAAACAAACCCTTCCTTCACCTTTGACAAGACGTGTATTAATCACAACATGTGAATGTGAGGAATGCCAGACCTCCACCGTGGTTCGGATCCCACGTTAAACTGTAGGTCCTCCATTTCATTTCACAATCACCCTACCATTACACATTAGCATAAGTGTGTATAACCCGAACGGGTAGTAAGACGCGGTGCTAATAATAATAATAATAATAATAATAATAATTTTATTTGTACTAATTATATATATAACCCGCCTCGGTGGCGTAGTTGGCTAACGCGCTAGTCGTGTTGAGCTCGGCCGCCGAGGACGGGGAGATCGAGGTTCGAATCTCGGTCGGGTGAACTGGGGGTGGTTTTTCCTAAATGGTTTTCCACTCTCCCTCCACGCAAATGCGGGTTCACTTCCTTTAAATTCAACCCTCCCAATTCCTATTCCATTAGTGTAATTAGTACTTAGGCGTATAACCCGAACGGGTAGTAAGACGCGGTACTAATAATAATAATAATATATATATATATATGCACTTATTTTATTCTCACCTAGCCTTAATACCTGTTTGGGCTATGCGCAGACGTTAGTTACTTTAGTGATTTAAGAATAAGGAAGGTAGAATTTAAGATCAGATTTAACCTGATTTGCGTGGAGTGAGAGTGGGGAAACAATTTAAGTTTAAAAAAAACACCTCAGTACACTCCACCGGGATTAACTCCTGATATCCCGTTCACCATAATACAGCCCTATACAAGACTGACGCGTTAAACCATGCGTTCACCAATGCATGGTGAAACCTATTAACAAGTTTGGAATAATTGTAATATTTTAAACAAAAAAAAAACTAAATAAAAAATTTGTGTTCAGTTAACACTGCCTTATATAAGTGATTTTTTTTATGGAGCTATATATATATATATATCCAGACTAGAAGCAAAGACGTTACTGTAACTCGCTAGTGAGTGTACACTACCCCTGCAGATAACTAGCCCGCTACATGCAACAATCATGGTACAGGCTGAAAGCTCGCATGCACACACACACACACACACACACACACAGAGTACTTTCTATCCCGCCATGAATATTGATGCGGCAGGGAACAGGAAACTATAACAGCTAGCGGTACAGGTATTTTGTAAAAATAAGGGGTAGAGGGGTATGGGTGGGGGAGAAGTTTAAAGCTGCGCAAGAGATTTTGAAGTATTATTACATGAGTCAGGAAATCGATTGTAGTTGCCTTCTTTTTCATTACTTTCTTGGAAATTTTTGAATTTCTCTGAGCTTCAATACGCCGATAATATTATATTTGGACTTTAATATAGTTAGGAACACGATAGCTGCCTACACATGGTCTAGAAACATAAGCATGGCATGGTTACACTTAACCTGAACATCTAGGTGTATAACAATATCTTTCATAATTTCTCTTTGGATTGCAAGTTGAACTATCTGCAATATATCCTTGATTTGATTGATATTTCTACTTAGGGATCAAATTAGACAAAAAACAAATTGGTACTATATTCCATAGAACAATCTTAGAGAATAACCGCTGTTTTGTGATTTAAGACTTCAGAAGATGAGGTGTAAAATGTTATGTGTGTACTGTACGTATGTGGTTTGGTCTAGGTTTAAAGAACGTCCCTGCCAAAACCGTTAAGATTGGTCTACGCATTTGTTAGTAATCGCTGAACAATACACGCATGGTGTTTCTGATTGATTTGAGGAAATAAAGACGGTGGTGTTTCTGATTGATTTGGGAGGGAAAAGATTGTGGTGTTTCTGATTGATTTGGAAGGGAAAGGATTGTGGTGTTTTTGATTGGTTTGGGAGAAAAAAGATTCGGGTGTTTCTGATTGGCTTAGGAGAAAAATATTGTGGTGTTTCTTATTGGTCTGGGAGGGAAAAGATTGTGGTGTTTCTGATTGATTTGGGAGAAAAAAGATTCGGGTGTTTCTGATTGGCTTAGGAGAAAAATATTGTGGTGTTTCTTATTGGTCTGGGAGGGAAAAGATTGTGGCGTTTCTGATTGATTTGGGAGAAAAAAGATTCTGGTGTTTCTGATTGGTTTAGGAGAAAAATACTGTGGTGTTTCTGATTGGTTTGGGAGAAAAAAGATTCTGGTGTTTCTGATTGGTTTAGGAGAAAAATACTGTGGTGTTTCTGATTGGTTTGGGAGGAAAATGATTGTGGTGTTTTTGTTTTATTTGGGGCATGGGGGAGCAAGGCTTGTTGTGTTTCTGATTGTTTTGGGAGAGAAAAGTTTGTGGTGTTTCTGATTGGTTTAGGAGAAAAGTTTGTGGTGTTTCTGATTGGTTTAGGAGAAAAGTTTGTGGTGTTTCTGATTGGTTTGGGGTAGGGGGGCAAAACTTGTTGTGTTTCTGATTGATTTGGCGTAGACTAGATCGTGGTGTTTCCGATAACTTTGGTTAAATAAAACTAGTGGTTTTTCTGGTTTGTATTGAAAAATACATCTTTTGGTTTGCTAATTTATAGTATTAATAGAGGGGGTATTAAATTACTATTTATCTTTGAACTCAATTTTAAATTAACTAATTTCTAAATCCTTAATTTGTATCTTGGCTGGCCCATACTATATTTTCATTAAAACGTTTCATAAAATAACGTAATTATTAAAAAAACTAAATCTCCTTTTGATCTTTCCCCCGATATGAAGCAACTCTCAAGCAGCAGGGATAGCGCCAGCATCTTTTCTTTGCAGGCTCTTTAGCTATTCCTAAGTTTCCCGCGGATGAAGGTAGTGGGGGAGGGGGTACAAAGCTCCCCCTCCTTCCAAGCATCAAACAACCGCCCCCTTTTGTCCGCGAGATAGAGTTAGTTCACACAATAGCGGGTGAAACGAAACCAACAATGAGGAAAACAGAAGATGGGTTTAAAGAGAAAAGACGCGGAAGGAGGAGTTAGAAAGGAGAGGTTGAGGGGGGCTCAAAGAATGAAGACAAAACGGATTTCCTTTCCCCCCTACTTCACTCAACCAACCACACACACACGCACACAAACCTTTCCCTCCTTAACTTACCGGGTACTAGCTAGTTTCTAATGTCGTCATTTGTCATCGACTACCTCTTTCCTTCCACGGTTAGAAGGGAAGAGGTCGGGGTAGGGTGGGCCTTTACCCCCATACCCACACCTCAACCACAACCACGGTAAGAATAAACCCTTGCCCCCTCAACATCTTCCCCACCAGAACAAAAGATCAGTTGGAAACTGCTGGTAAGAGTTCTTGAGGATGTTGCTAAACTAAAGTGGGTAGCAAAATATTAATTAGGAGATGAAACATGATCTAAATTTGTGTTAAATAGCTACCTTTTTTTGTTTTAGATTAGGTTTAGATTATGAAAACTCTACTAAAAGCTTAGAAAAATTATCAATACTAAACTAGCTAAAATTTCGAACAAAAACAGGTGTTCCATAGTAATTGATTGAGTGTTTTCGTAAAGTTTGTGCTAAACTGGAGCTTTCACATCTACTACTCTCAACACACCTCCAACTCTGTCAAGTTAGATCTTCTTATAGCAGTATACATGGCTCTCGTCTGTAAGAACAAAGAGACAATCCCTCCTTCCTATCACCCTTAAGGTGGGGATGTATACAACGTGACCTAAGGGCAGCATTTATTTCAGTTGTTATGGCAAAAAAAAATTGTTTTCACGAAATAAATCAAATAGTTATCCAATAGAAATATAAAGGGAGTTTAATTTTTTTCACACGGTAATATCAACATTTGATGAATATCTGTCAAGGGTGTCTTAGAATATTAAGACAACTTTTTCTCTTCATTTAAAAAGTTTTTCATCTAATGATAATATGGAGAAAAAAACACGATATACTGTTGAATTGTTTCGTCTGGAACGTACAACGTATCTGTACGATTGGAAGCATAAAGTCACAATCGAGTCACCGGTTGCTGTGGTATCAATGAGAGCTCTTAGTAACCGATGATATTCACACGTCTATTACAGACTCTGTCTTAAATTACGAGTGAAGAATGACCCTGAGAACATTAAGATACCTGGGTAGCTCAGTGGTAGAGCATTGGTGCGCTAAGTCAAAGGTAACAAGGTTTGATTCCCGTGTCCATTGACACATTTTAAAGACCTGTTGAATCGATTTCGGTGATCTTGGGGTAAAGTGCTTGCCTCAGAATTTGATATTAGTGGTTCAAACCCAGCCAGGGTTGACGGATTTTTCTTGAGAAAAAAATCCGTGGCACAACTTCCTTTGGAGGGGAAGTAGAACCCTTGGTCTCAAGTCGATTGTGGCATGTAAACGAACCCTGGAAGGTACCTTTCCCGGCAAAATTTGTAGTACCTGTCACTCTCGCTCATAGGAATTTTCGTGTGCTGATGTAATCAGTCGATTCAGAAAGTGAACATTAAATACCTCCAATAAATAAAATAAATTAAGGACCTTTTGGGGTCGTCACATGTAAACAAGTTAAACTCTTATGTTTTTATCGGAGCAATATTTGATTTATTTTGTCTAATAAAAATGGTTTGCTATACAAACTGCAAAAAACACCGAGCTTTTCTCGCGTCTCCTACATCCCCAACTTAATTATTTCTGAATTAGGGAACCCAAACCAATGGGCATGGGTTCTGATTGTCATGCTCATTTAGTCGGCTAGTTTTAAGAATAAAAGAAAATATATGATTCGATGTACGGATGTTGTTGAAGCGAAGGAAATATCAAGGATAGGGAAGTGTGGAGAAAGTTAGCTAGGATGGATTAAGTACGGAGTTGGTTTTTTTTTTTAGATATATGCAGTTTCTTACCTAACTCGTAAGGGAACGGCGTGATGTAACGATACTGATTTGGACCGCTCTCATATATTTAAAAAGTCATGGATGAAGGTATTTTTCTTCAATAAATTGTATGTAAATTATCCTTTTTAAAACTTCATCCATGGAGAATCACGCGCTTTTCAGAAATAATGTCGAAGGATTGCACCATTAAAACTTATTTTTTATTTCAAAATTAAACTCCGTAGTATTTACCAAACGAGCAAGAGACGCCAGCTCCCTATACCCCAATAGGAAACTAGCCTTCAAGACACCTGTCGCAAGGACGCTTACGATTTGTTGATTTTGACACTGGTCACGAGAGGTCCAAGGGGCAAGGGGTATGTCATATATAAGCTGTTTCTGCGTATGAACACACAGAGTGCCGGCGACATAAACAGAGAGTAATCACATAAATCTACACAGTGCCGGTAACATAAATCTACAGAACGTTGTAATAAACCAGTGCCTTGAGCTAAATAAATCGTGTGCAACATTAACAGTTGTATTTATTTAAGAAAAATATCGTAATAATTGGCGCTCGATCACGGGGCCATAATTACCAACTATCACAAATTAAACTGCAACCGTAATAATATAATAATTGGCGCTCAATCACGGAGCTATAAATACCAATTATATCGTAATAAACCATATCACTATAGTGATTAGGTATGTATATATGAATAATATGTATAACTTCACAAAGTTTATTGTGACATGACATTGAATGACATGGCTTTCGAAATATTGACTTCAAAAAATTATACCGTGCTGGTAAAGTGTTTTTTTATGTAGGCGTGCCACCAAATTGTATTCGCGGACCACCCAGTTGCACGCGTGCCATAGATTTGCCATCTGTGTCCTATAGTTATTAAATTATAAAACCAAACAATAACAAAAACTAAACAGAAAATACAAATGCAATCTTAAATAAGCCTTTAAATTCTTCAATAAATACTTTATTTGGGAAATTACCATGTTTATTTTCGTAAAAACTTTTAAAGGCCCTTTCCTGTAGCTATATTGAGGCTAATTCATCCCCCCCCCCCTTCCCCCTTCTACGCTACGAACTCTTTTATAAACCTACCCCCTCACCTATTGGTGATTTATTGAAAATGTTATCTGTGAATCTTACATTTAAAAAAAAAAG
>CABFWO010002832.1:35463-59074 GCA_902155825.1 Timema genevievae | reverse complement strand
TTCGTGTTAGTGTCCTTAGTTGCCCCTTTAGTGTCCAACTAACAACAAACCGACACTATTCTCGCCATAATCTCGTTCGTGTTAGTGTCCTTAGTTGCCCCTTTAGTGTCCAACTAACAACAAACCGACACTACTCTCGCCATAACCGAGTTTACAGCGTCACTTGCCAACCGTCCCAAATGAAATTACCAGGGTCGCGGGGTGGATTCGACACGGAGCAGGGGATCAGGAAACCGGAGGAGGTGTTTCGGGCCAGGAAAGCCAAACCACCAAGGAGAAATAAGACACGCTGGGGCTGAGTGGTGGTCAGGTCAGTACAGTGTAAGACCTGACGTCACTTCCTACTAGATGACGTAATATCAACCCTCACCTTCCACTCCTCTAAGAGAATTTAGCGTCATAATCAAATTGTCGAGCTTTCAGGCGCCTTGTCTAAATGCTGCGATATAAAACGAATAGGTCGTGGGATCGATTCCTATCGGGGGCAAGGAGGATGGGGAGGGGTGATATCGAGGCGAAGACAAAGGAGAATGAGTGTTAAACGGGAGTAAAAAGAGTGCAGAGTAATGGTTGGTAAAAAAATGTACTAAATAAAATAAATTTCAGCGTAGAAGTGGTAGTAACTGACAGCTAGCAGAAGTTACCACATCTACTCTCATGTATTCATTCGCCAAGCCATATGATCTGCAAGATGATATGTTGAGCTGTTTTCACTCTTTTAACGGTCAAAACTTTCACAATTATTTTTTCTTTTACCTTTTTACATTATTGAAAAAATAACTTGAGAAAATAACCATTTGGTTGTTTCTTGGAAGCGGCGTCTGTGGTTAGCTTAAAAAAAGCTTTACAAACCAGAGCTTCTAAAAGGCTGCCTTTTCTTCATATTTACAAATAGGGCGAACCAGACGAAATGAGTTAGGTTGATTACGCCAAACAGACCGTACTTGGTTGGGTCCAGACGCATGTGTAAAATAAAATCGCTTTATTTTTGAAACTAATATTTTGTATGGGTCCTAAGTTATAAAAAATACATTTATATATTTTAATGGCTAGTTATAAGAAGATAAAAGCGTGAGTAAAATACTTTTAAATTATTATTTAATGTACAATAAGATCTTTTGGGCGACCCGGAGGTCTAGGGGTAAGGTGTCGGACTTTTTTTCTGAGGGTCCGGGGTTCAATCCTCAGTCCCGGCACAGATTTATCTGATTGCCCAAACCCTTCCTTCACCTTTGACAAGACGTGTATTAATCACAACTTGTGAATGTGTGGAATGCCAGGCCTCCGCCGTGGTTCGGATCCCACGTTAAACTGTAGGTGCTCCATTTCATCTCACAATCACCCTACCATTATACATTAGCGTAAGTGTGTATAAGTAAGACGCGGTGATAATAATAATAATAATAATAATAACTCTTGTTGCCACAACCGCGAAACGAAAAAAAATTATTGCTCTATTAATATATTTTATTCTTTCAATGAGTTCGAAAAAAGCCCTAGGGTAGTATTATCATTAGAAGCCTTTGATAACACTTTTATTGATAGTGTATCATTGAGAATCCAACACCTTAGTTCAGTCGGTAGCGTGTCTGCCTATTGAGCAAAGGGTCCCTGGTTCAATTCCCGGCATGGCCGAAAAATGTATCATTGGTGAAATGTGGGTTTACCCGCTCACATTGATAAACTGACGTCCGGGGACTGGATGTTGTGCCTGTGCTAGTCTTAAGTTAAGATTATAAGGTATATGCAGCTACGACAGCGTTAGCTAGACGGTAGTGGGAAATATATGGCTTGAATAAAAAACCGACTACAGGCTGGAAACTGTTACGGATGTAAAAAAAGTATTACTAAGAAGATAATAATTATTCCCACTCAGGCTAATATTAGTAACTCTCCTCCAATGTCTACAATAATTATCTTCTGTTAGCTGGCAATTACCACGCCCCCTAAGATGGATACTGGATATCCCCACTGTACATAAGACCTGTAGGCGGTAAACCGCCAAGGATTTTGAAAGAGGATCCTTCTTGATTTAATAGTTAATACGTTTAGTGAAATATTTCCTCAGGAATGAGGAAAGAGGAGAAGACTGGTCCAAGGTGGTTGGAGGAAAGGAGGCGGTGGAGAGGCTTGTGTTCCAAACAGATCCAGACAGTGGCCGGAAACAGTTCATGATGATGATGATGATGATGAGTAAAATATTTATAGCTACTCTATCCAAGAGAGGGCGAGTCAGAGGGGGTGTAATGGAACCTACCACTAAAATACCACCTGGTAGTGAAGCCGCGTGAGGAAGGTGGTGGGTGGGCTTACAACAACAAAAAAACACTCTATGCCGTCCACCCGCAAGCGAGCTATACCGACCAATGTCGGAGAAGATAGTGTCAACATTTGCGGTTAAAGGGTGGCATTTGGTCAGCACAACGAAGCCTCAGGCCGTTAATCTCAGTTTTCTAGATCAAAGCTGCTACTTCTTTATTCAAGTAACTCCTCATTTATCCTTAAAAAAATGAGTTTGACCCCTTTTCTAGACCCCAATTGCTTTACAGAAACATCTGAAAGGGCTGGGGGGGTTGAATTTGGGACCTTTTGAATTTGTAGTGAGGAATTCTGATCACCAGACCACGGCACAGAGGCTCAAAACACAAATAAAAATATGCTTTATTCTTTATATCGACAAAATGTAACTATATTCTGACTCATCCTCTTCACCTATTTTACTAGGTCAAAAGCCGCCACTGTGTAAAGTTTACCAGATTTTCTTTTTTCCCATCTCTAGTTGTGAGAGGTCTGGCCAACTTTCGGTAATGGCGCGACCAGAGTTGCTAGGAATTAAATTACAAGCCGCGACTTTGCCGCCGCTGATAATGGAGAGAGCGGGTTATCATGTTCCTAATGAAGTTATACAGTGAAGTGAAGAGCAGGTCATGGAGAGGTCACTGTGACCCCACAGCCCAGGACGTCAAGAAACACGTCCACTCGGACAATGCGAGTATGTGGTTGATGATGGTCAGCTTTTTAAACTCCAGTGATAGGAGCTTTGATTCAATTTATAGAGAATCAGATGGGTTCTCTCTGAAATATGATTTTCTGCCTTCACGGCAGATTAAAATCCTCTCGGTCACTTTGACAAGAAGAGATTCATGAATTAAATGTGACATTAAGTGGTCATTAACTCGAACAAAACTAGCTTATTTAGATAAATGTGACATTAAGTGATCATTAACTCGCACAAAACTAGCTTATTTAGATAAATGTGACATTAAGTGATCATTAACTCGAACAAAACTAGCTTATTTAGATAAATGTGACATTAAGTGATCATTAATTCGAACGAAACTAGCTTATTTTGAGAAATGTGACATTAAGTGATCATTAATTCGAACGAAACTAGCTTATTTAGAGAAACGTGACATTAAGTGATCATTAATTCGAACGAAACTAGCTTATTTAGAGAAACGTGACATTAGGTGATCGTTAACTCGAACAAAACTAGCTTATTTTGAGAAACGTGATGTTAAGTGATCATTAACTCGAACAAAACTAGCTTATTTAGAGAAATGTGACATTAAGTGATTCATTAACTCGAACAAAACTAGCTTATTTAGATAAATGTGACATTAAGTGATCATTAATTCGAACGAAACTAGCTTATTTTGAGAAACGTGATGTTAAGTGATCATTAACTTGAACAAAACTAGCTTATTTTGAGAAACGTGACATTGAGTGAGCATTAACTCGAATGAAACTAGCTTATTTAGAGAAACGTGACATTAGGTGATCGTTAACTCGGACAAAACTAGCTTATTTTGAGAAACGTGACATTAAGTGATCATTAACTCGAACAAAACTGGCTTATTTAGATAAATGTTCCATTAAGTGATCATTAACTTGAACGAAACTAACATGTTTAGAGAAACGTGCCTTTAGCTGATCATTAACTCGGACGAAACTGGCTTATTTAGAGAAACGCGACATTAGCTGATCATTAATTAAAACAAAACTAACCTGTTTGGATTTTAAAAAAAAATTACCGTATGTGAATTTCCAAACAATCGATCCAGTTCTAAGAGGTTCAGACAAAACCCAAGAGCTGAACCCACTCTAAAAATCTCACGAAATACCCGCTAGCGTTGTAACCCTCGCACAAAGAGATTTGACGATGGGGAGTTCGCTATGGCAGCCGTCAATCAACGTCCTGTAGCAGGACCGGCTCCGCAGGATTCAATTACAGACGCGCGATGACTATATTCATCATACCCCGTGAGAAGGACGGGGGTGGAGTTAATTTGCACCAGTGCTGAACGCAACACTCGCGGAATGTATGTATATACAGTCAATAATAGCGGGTCAGGTCATTTGACTGCACACATCATGTGTTGATGGGACCGGGCTTGCAATTAGCACAGTTCGAGGGTATCATGAGGGGGGGAAGGGGGCAGGGAGTCGATATTTTTACATACAGAGTTTGAGGGGAGAAGGGATATTATTATACTTTGATTGACCACCAACTAGATTTGTGATCATCCCCCTGATGTTTAGGAGAGAGAGAGAAGGGCTGGTATCATATTTACAAACTTGTCAGCTTCTCTCCTAACAAGCACACTTCCGCCAACTGAACAAATAAACAAATAAATTACCCGCTTCGGTGACCGAATGGTCTAAGGCGGTGCTTCTCAAAGTTTTTCCACCAAATGGAAACTATGCGTACCGGGAGGAGGGGCTGGGAGGTTGGAAATTCATGCAGGATTTTTTTTTCTTCCCGAGGCGATTCCATTTTGCAACTATAAATACTATATATATAAAATGAACTGTTTAAATGCATTGAATAAGTAAGTAATAGTTTTTTTGATTAATTTTAACATTTTACACATCATAATTTTTTATAAATAACTGTTCAGATTCGTTGACAAAATTTTGGTAGAGATTTGCTTTGGTATGTGACTTCTATCTACCGAGAAAATAAATAAAGCATATAATGAAAATTTCAAATTTAATCTTTTATATATTTAAATGTTGTATCATATTATGTGATCAAGGTTCTTTAATTCATTATTATTATTATTATTATTATTATTATTATTAAACTTCCTGGGATCCTGCGGGTCACAGCTTGGGAATCACTGGTCTAAGGCGTCATCACTCTCGCAAGAGACTGGACTGCCGACGATGGGTTCGATTCCCAGTCGGGTATACCGAGGGTGGCTTTCACTAACACTTATAACTATTATTACTTACACTAAATAATACATTATCCTGGGAAGTTTTCCGTAAGTTTTATCAGATTTCTAAAAGGGTCCATGGTACAAAAATAAAATAGGAACACGTCCTCTATGTACATATAAAACCATTAGTTACGATACTTCTGGAACACACTATATAACCAGAATAAACCACGTCAATACTTCTGGGCCACACTATATAACAAATGCCTTCTATTTATACAAACAATTCAAACCATGACAATACTTCTGGGCCACACTATATAACAAATGCCTTCTATTTATACAAACAATTCAAACCATGACAACACTTCTGGGACACACTATATAACAAAAGCCTTCTTTCTATACAAACAATTCAAACCATGACAATACTTCTGGGACACACTATATAATAAAAGCCTTCTTTCTATACAAACAATTCAAACCATGACAATACTTCTGGGACACACTATATAACAAAAGCCTTCTTTCTATACAAACAATTCAAACCATGACAATACTTCTGGGCCACACTATATAACAAATGCCTTCTATTTATACAAACAATTCAAACCATGACAACACTTCTGGGACACACTATATAACAAAAGCCTTCTTTCTATACAAACAATTCAAACCATGACAATACTTCTGGGGCACACTATATAACAAAAGCCTTCTTTCTATACAAACAATTCAAACCATGACAATACTTCTGGGCCACACTATATAACAAAAGCCTTCTTTCTATACAAACAATTCAAACCATGACAATACTTCTGGGACACACTATATAACAAATGCCTTCTATTTATACAAACAATTCAAACCATGACAACACTTCTGGGACACACTATATAACAAGAGTCTTCTTTCTATACAAACAATTCAAACCATGACAACACTTCTGGGACACACTGTATAGCAATACCCAACGTCTCAGGCACGACAATTTTTCTTCCTCATGTTTTGAATCGTTTTACACAAACGTTAATTTTGCAGCAATGACTCTCAACAAACGGTCCCTGGCAGACTTGGAGAGAAAGGGAAGATAAAATTAATAGCATTTCATTTCACCTGTCAAGAACGCTTTAAGAAAACTCCCCCCACCCACCAACCCCGTTTCCCTGACAACTTTCAACCCCCGCCTGCCTGCGTTTTATAACCGAGTCAAACAGAATGTTCTCGCTCGAGTTTTGAATATATTATACACACAAACAGTCGCAATTAAAAACAACCCCTCCAGTTATTACAAGTTTAACGAGAGTTTCAGCCACGGCCAAGGCTAAGAGCTTGTGGACGTTCTTCAGACGATACCCACACCATATCTGAGAGTGTGTGTCCACGTTTGGAGTGGAAAATCATTTAGGTGGTAAAACTGCCCTCAGTAGATCCGATCCTGATTCGAACCCCCTATATCCCAGTCATCGGCAGTTCATCCTATTACGGGTGTGACGCCTTAGACCATTCGACCATCGATGCATGTAATTTTTTTTAAACACAGACAGGAGTTTCTTATTATTTATATTAAAATAGAAGAGCATTTTTATATCAGTAATTATTCAAAATGAAGTCTTACATGTGAATACGTAGTCTAAATGCACATATTATTTAAACTGTTGGTTCGCTGATGGGAATGTCAGTGTTCGAATCCCGGTGGGGTGTATTGAGGGTGGTTTTATATTAAATAATTTCTTAACTCTCCTTTCATACAATTGCTGGTACATTTCCTATAAATTCCACCTACCTTATACCTACCTCACTAACGTAAGAAATATATAATTTGTATAGCAAGAACGAATAGTCTGACGCGATGAAGGAAAAAAACCTCCATTAAATTGAATAAGCTGACATCTTACACCCAATATCATCGCTGAGGCAACTGCAGGTCTTATGGAGAAAAGATTTATCTTCGCTCTCTCTCGGTTGACTGTTGCCAAACCTCCTCGCTCTTAGTTATGTCTGAAGGTGGTGTGCTGGGGTAAGAAGAAGCTACTGGCAACATTGACTAACCAGCGTTGCCAAACTTGTCCTTTATTTGAGGGGAGATTGACCATACGAAAGCGAGGGAATGACAACGCTGTTTCTTTATAGTGACCATACAGTTTTCTCAGAGATGCTATCCAGTGTAGCACAGTCGGTAGTTTGTCTGCTTACTGAGCTAAGAGTCTCTGGTTCAATTCCCGGCGTAGCCGAAAAAAGTTACCATTTGTGAAATTATGGCTTCCTCCTTCATACTGATGAATTAATAGCTGGAGGTCTGGCTGTTGTGTCGGCTCCATTTTAAATATAATTTGTGAATCGTGTGCTGATATAATCAGTCGGTTCAAAAAGTGCACGTTAAATACCTTAAATAAATAAATAAATTGAATACTATCCACTTTTGTGATCGAATGGTCTAAGGCGTCATTCTCGGAACAGGCTGGACTGCTGATGACGGGGATATTGGGGCTCGAATCCCGATAGAGTGTACTGAGGAATTTCTTTTTCATAAATCGTTCCTCACTCTTTATCGTCGCAAATGCGGGTACATTACATATAAGTGACACCTTCCTCGTACCTAGCATAGTATCGTAATTATTACATAATGCGTATAGCTTGAATGAGTAGGGAGAGGTGATGACAAAAATAATTGTATATATGTATATTATATACATATATGTATGTATATTATATATATATGTATGTATATATAAAGTTTTATTGTCTCGTTCTGATTTGCAAAGTTTATTTTTGAGTTGTTTATTTCTACGTTTACAGTAGAAAGGAGTTGAGTTTTCTCTACTTACTCGTCATTACAAATTCTGCTAATTAACATCACTGAACATGTTTGCTTTTCCTTACAACTCTCAGGTATATTTGGGTTTTGAATCACAGAGTCGGTAAAATGGCCGTATGTAACCATGAACTCCTGGAATCCTGATCACAATCCTGGGGCGGGTGAAGTTTAAATACTCGTTTTGCAAAATGTTCAGACCTAGTTGTTTTTGTTTTTTTGGTCCCCTGAGAAGATTCTGTTCCCCCCCTCACAAAAACACCCTCTCCCCCACCCTTCCTTAATACACACACACACGTGCGCGCGCACACGCTACACCACTCAGTGTAATTACAAATTAAGTTCTAATCACGGTGTTGCCAAGTTTCCCTCGTCTCGCGAGCTACAAATAACAAGCACACAAGTTCGTCTTGGCAACGTCTCGGCGACAATCTTCGTTTAAACATTCACGCCCCAGCCAGGCGCTTACAACTTTCCCCAACAACTTTTAACCAACACCATCAAATTTTAGTGGTTGGTGAGGGGGAGGAAATTAGTTTACGTAATAGTGTTACTTAGGTGTCTCCTCCTTCACCGCCTTCCCCCTCCCTTCTTGTGAAGATGTCGGGCAAGGGGTCTTGTGATCGTTCCTGATATTGTTAATATCGGTGGGTTGATCGGGGTAAGAAGGAATTATTTGTTTAGGGCAAGAGGGAATGGTTTGTTCAGGGCAAGATGGAATGGTTTTTTCAGGGCGAGAGGGAATGATTTGTTCAGGGCAAGAGGGGTTGGTTTGTTCAGGGCAAGAGGGAATGGTTTGTTCAGGGCGAGTGGGAATGGTTTGTTCAGGGCAAGAGGGAATGGTTTGTTCAGGGCAAGAGGGAATGGTTTGTTCAGGGCGAGAGGGAATGTTTTGTTCAGGGCAAGAGGGAATGTTTTGTTCGGGGCAAGAGGGAATGGTTTGTTCGGGTCAAGAGGGGTTGGTTTGTTCAGGGCAAGAGGGAATTATTTGTTCAGGGTGAGAGGGAATGTTTTGTTCAGGGCAAGAGGGAATGGTTTTTTCGGGGCAAGAAGTAATAGTATTCAAACACGAGAACACAAATACTTAGCTCAAGATTGAAAGTATCACAACATGTCAAAGACTATTGTACAGTCCCACACAGAAGTTTCTTTCTTCCCGAGTAGCCTACACTCGGAACTTTAGTAGCAACTCCAAGTTACAAATATGTTCACTTTTTTTTAGTTTTGTGAACAGTAGACCTTGCTCCATCCATGTTACTATCTTTACTACAGTCTTAATATTCATCTTTGGATATCAAGTTGATCCTTGTTGATAAAGTTAGGCTGAAAGCAAATAAACACTAAGCTCATTAGTACTTTATATTCACAAAGAATAACCGGTGTCTACGTGATTTAGAATGTCATTCTTGCAATATATATTAGAATTTTAAAAAATTGCCCTATATATTCGATTGCAAGCTAACATTTTAAAATTCATATCACTTGAAATGTGCCACTAAGCGAACAACCTTTTGACAGCCCGTCATCTTGAAAGCTAAAATAATTTCCCTGTCAAATTTCGTTTAAATTGGTTCTTGCGTTTGAAAGTTAACGGGGAAAAAAACATACGTAATGTCAAGTTAAAACAGTACCTCGCTACGCTCAGTCAGTAACTACACCGAACGTCTTCCAGACCAGTTTAGTCCAACCAATCAAATGATAAGCCTCATTGGTGCTCTCACAAATACTCGCCAGCCAATAGCAGCACGAGCACCGGGCATACGAAGCTTGCCCATCCCTAGACGTTTTTTTTAACGTTATTTCGGGGTTGGTAGTCGTGACAAATAACCCCTGGACTTGTTTGACTCACATTCTTTAAGGCACGTGTGTAGTGGCTCTCAGGGGAAGAATATATTGTCATATTTTTTTTTAAGATCCGACGCGTCAGATTAAGACGCCGGGCGTCTCGACAGAGGAGTGGGGAAGGGTTAAGTTAGATGGACGGCTCCATAGATCAGAGACGACCGTTACAGCAACAGCCTTATCGTATAGTATCGCTCTTCAAGGCGTCGGTACAGTCGTGGTGTCTAATAAATTGTCACTTCTAGATACAGTCTGTAGTTTCATAAGCTGACGCTTTTACCTATAGTAATGTCACCTCCTAAGTTGTAACCTTAAGCTACAGCCATATCAACTAACAAGTTGTTACTTCTAGCAACAGTCACGTCATATAACAAATACACACAAAGAACGTTAAATAGAACACCCAAGATTTGAGGTCTCGGAACCCTTGCCATCCTTACCTAGACGCTGTTCCCAAGGTTAGACGCTCCACAACAGTCGCCGGTCTATTGGAAGGACGCTCGCCTCTAGGTGACGTGTTACCCGCTGAAAGGGAGTAAGTGTCGGGACGCTCAGGTATGGAGAGTCTGGGAACAAAACATGTACAGCTAACGTTAGGATAATACCACCGACCATTGACTGTACTAGTGGGACTAACATTCAACTCTTTAGAGTTCGGCCAGACTGACAAGCGTGCGAGCGAGTGAGCGCGTGATTAGCAGATAGCTCCCGTTAGTTGTTGACGAGGAGGCTCCGAATCTTGGCTGATTGGACTGAGGGGGGTTTTAACAAGTGATTTATTGTTGTGGTTTTCTCATCCTCTCTCCACGTTAATGGTGATTCTTATTTTTGTAAAGGCCTACTTTGATAATATTGAAGTATTTTAACATATCAGTGACATATATATATATATATATATATATATATAGGTATGGTTTATGATCTTACCAATTAAATTAGGCCGTAGCAAGTGTGCTAAACCTACCGATATTAATAAAAATGTCAAAATGAGTTTTCCTAGCACTCAATGAACCAACATATAATAATATTGCCTAGCGCCTGTAAACTAGACTGTACTGGGTCGAGCGCGCGCGCTTGATAAATAGAACCAGTTCTATCTTTCAAGCGTGCGCGCTCCAGTCTGGCCACCTCTCATTACAACCAATGTGTTCTATTTTATATTTTAGTCGCTCGCTCAGTCTGGCCGCCCCCTTATAGCTCTATAGGAGGTCATGGCTCTATAGGAAGTCATGGCTATAGAAGGTAATAGCTTTATAGTAATTAATGGTTCTATAGGAAGTCAGAGCTTTATAGAAAGTAATATATCTATAGTAAGTCATAGCTCTATAGAAGGTAATACATCTAAAGAAAGTCATAGCTCCACAGGAAGTAGTAGATCTTGTTGGTAGTAAATATTACGGGATTACATTGACTTTTAAGGGTTGATTTCAAATTTCAAAATGGTTGTTCTGTTATTTAGCTCTGGAATCTCATATAGACATATCAGTTCTCCCATGTTCTTGTATTACTCTGTGTATAGTGCCAAGTGTAGTTGTTTTAGGTTAGAAAGATGTTTGTATATCAACTTCCCTACTTGATTTGAAAAGCTTCTTCCACGTCTTTCTCCAAGAACTTCCCGTCAATCTCCGGACAGACGAACTTTCCTGACTGAGTGCAAGGGTAGAGCCGGGGGTAGTTCAACTTGAACATCATTCAATACCTACCCCCCCACCCTCCCATACCCCCTACTCAGACACACCCGAGCCGTGGTCTGAGAAAACATCCCCAACCCTTAAAAAAAACATCCTCCTACTTACAAAAAAAAAAAACTTGAGCGGACGAGAATATGAAAAGGTTGAAGAGCATATAAGTTTATTTAAAGTTCAAAAGGCTTACAAAGCCCCTTTCAAAGTCAGTAAGGAATTTATTATTATTATTATTATTATTATTATTATTATTATTATTATTATTTCTTGATAAAGGATGTGTAGGTTGTGAGTTGTTGTATACCTTTCTAATTCGATAATTTGCGTTCGAGTGAGAAAGCCAAAGAAGATAACTGGATGGTTTGTTAGGATGGGACGGTTCGATCAATCAAAAAGTTTCAAGTCTCACAACTGGAGGAAAAGACTCTTAATTATTTTTATTTTTTTTGCAAGGAGACCCGGAAATTATGGCAGAATTTTATTCAAAAGTTTGAGTGACCTCTCTGTCAAGAAATTTAAATATCAGAATATACAAAACAAAGGTTTTACCGGTTCTTTATGTGTGTGTGTGAAACGTGGTCTCTTACTTTGCTTGATGAAAAGATATTTAGGATGTTCAAAAACAATAGCTTAATAAAGTATTTGGTCCAAAGAGAGATGAGGATAATGGAGGAGGCTACATAATGAAGAGTTATACACTCTCGCAAGCCATGGTGGGCAGGACATCCAGCACGGATTGGAGAATCTAGAACCGTGTTCAGGTTATTGACTGGCAAACCCATTGGGAAGACCTAAACGCAGATGGAAAGATAACATTAGAATGTACCTGAAATAGATAGGGTGTAATGAGGTGGACTGGATAGAATTATCTTAAGAGAGGGATAGGTGGTATAGCGTAAGTACAGTTAGAGAGGGAAATCAACAAAAAAAAATTAATCAGAATTAACTAAAAGCTACTTGCGATGTACATTTTTGCCAAATTTTATATTTAAAATTTTTATCTGTTCATATATATTTAAAATGGTAATTTATTTTAGAAATTGAGTAAAATGTCAACGACAAATTCAGTCAGGGACATAAGTCTTATTTCTGGAACGGATGGTCACCTTATTGTAAAGCAAAATGAAAAGGGAATATTTTCATTTTACATGAATTTCTAGAAACATTTTTCTATTGCCCTGTTACCTTTGTTTTATTGAAAGAAAGACGGACATTACAGGAGGTAGATACAATTCTTCTGTCCTTTTTTTTTTGATTCAAGACCCAATTATTTCTTCCTAAAAAGAACAACTGTTTCCTTTGACAAAAAAACTTGGACTAAAGATCAAAGGTGAAGTTGCTTTGCTCTTTATTAGTTTGCCATCTACATTCCAGCCCTACTTCCACCTTTCGTTTATTTACAAAGGATCAATAAAGTAAATAATATCGACTCTCTTTGGGAAATAAGGTCGATACGGTTAGTCTCGAAGGAACACATCAAGATATAACCGGCCTCGTGGTACAGCGGTCAGAGCAGCTGGCTCCTGACCCAGAGGTCCCGGGTTTGATTCCCGGTTGGTACCATGGGATATTTTTTCATAGGAAGGGGGAACGATCTCCATGGCCACCGGTTGACCTGGCGGTCTAGGGGTAAGTTGTCAGACGTCTGTGCTAGAGGGTCCGGGGTTCAATCCTCGGTCCCGGCACAGATTTATCTGATTGCCCAAACCCTTCCTTCACCTCTGACAAGACGTGTATTAATCACAACTTGTGAATGTGTGGAATGCCAGGCCTTCACCGTGGTTCGGATCCCACGTTAAACTGTAGGTCCTTCATTTCATCTCAATCACCCTACCATTGCACATTAGCGTAAGTGCGTATAACCCGAACGGTTAGTAAGACGCGGTAATAATAATAATAATAATCCATGGTCACCAGGGTTTGGTTAATTAGGCCTACGATAGGTTTTTGTGTTTCCACTGGTTCCAAACCCTCATACTCACTATCACCCTCACCTCATCTATCAGGACATGGAAAGATCCTCCACGGAAAGGATGTACGATCAGTACATTCAGGCATCCCCTGGGCAACGGTACATTAGTACTGGCTAATCTTTCCAAAACTGGGCTACGATAGTTGTAGATCAGACAAGCAATACCTATAAAATAACGCTAAAAAAATAACGTTAGTTCATAAAAAGTGTGTGAGGGGACAGGGGGGTGGAATGAGTGAGAAAGTCTATGTGGTGCCGTGTACCATTTATTTTTATTTTTCAGATAAGGCTCTTCATACAAAAATTAGACTATATGCTATCTACAGCAGTAATTACGACATCCCATCTCCTTGCTATTCTCCCCCGCCCCTCGGTCGAACACACTAATTGTCGAGAAGAGGTGGGGGGGGGGGAGGGTGACGCTGTACAGCTCCCTCTCTTACTCCCGATATTTCTGTAAAAGGTTTGTAAGTATTCGCTCTTTACTCTCTTTATAAAGCTATTTTCCACGAGAAAAGGTAAAAAGATAGGAGCGAGAGACACGAAACGAAAAAAGGTAGGCCCGGCCATTAATGAGTTCCTACTGCTGATGTTGACGAGAAAATCTTCTTTTCAAGGGGTGTACAAATACTAAACTAAACTAAACATGCTACCGCCTCCGACGAGGAATATGATTACATCTTCCACAGCTCGAGTTTTGACGCGTTTCTTTGCCAGTCGACAGCGGATAAAGACGACTACATTTTATCGGAGCTTGCTTATGGCCGATGCCCTACACTTAACTTTATATAAAATTACTTTTAATTACTTTCAGTTTACTATATTTTGTTTCGTTACAGCGTCCTATTGCCCGTTCGGATTACACACATACTAATTACGCTAATGTGTTAGGGGTGGAGAACGTTTAATTTAGAGCTAATGTACCCGCATTTACGTGGAGGAAGAGTGGAAAACCATTTAGGAAAAAATCCTACTCAGTACACCCGATAGGGATTCGAACCCTGATCTCCCCGTCATCGGTCTATTACAAGAGTGACGCCTTAGCTTGGATGATGCGGGCCCAGAAGCGGGTTATTTTACTACTATTATTATTGGCAGGAAATGTTAAAGTTTTCAATTACAATACAATATAAACACAAGACTCGAGCTAAAGCTAGATGAATGTATAAAGCACTTTACACATTAATATTTGTGGCATAGCCTGGAATGTGACTAGGATTCCTTGGACATGTATTCAACCTACCTATACACTGAGTCACTTGGTGTATACGATGATGCTATCAACCTTATTTATCCTAATAAATAACCGGTCCCCGTGGTATAGTGGTCAGTGCACCTGACTACCGTCCTAGGATTCCCGGGTTCGATCCTCCGGCTAGTACCTTGAGTATTTTTTTCCCGAAAGGGGAGTTACCCCAATGATCACCAGGGTTTGGTTGGTTAAACCCGTATCACACGACACTAGCTCGTACTTGAAATCCAGTGTGATAACTAGCACGTCATAATCTAGCGTCGTGTGAATCAGAAAAAAGTATACTGGTTCTGCCTCTTGGTACTGGCTACCATACTAGTTGTGAGGATAGAACAGGCGCTATTTTCGTACTAGTTCCGACACTAGTCGGTGTAATTCGACCAATCAATGCGCGCTGAGACTGTGTGTAGAGATGGCGATAACATTGTCATCAGATGTGATTTTGTTGTTGGCAGAAAATTATTCTAAACAGCCTTGTTTATATAATACCAAATTGCCACAATATGACAATATATTTAATTTAAAACATGTCATCTAAAGACGACAAACTGTGTTCCAGACCCAATTTTAATCTAAATAAACTTGATAGCGTGCCAACCTTGAATGGTCGTTTTTTTAGAATATAAAGTTTGCGTAGGCCTAAATAAAGAACATGTGTGTGTCAAGGATACTGTACTTGGACACCCATGGGCTTATGGGCCTCTGTCCACATCGTAAATAAATGAATACAAGTTTAGAGAGATAATAAACGTTAGTGTCACCCCGAATTTGTCCTACCTAACCTCCGAATGTATCATTTTTAGCATCTCGCGACCATTATTTCGTCTTTCCATCCAGTCCCGTGTCCATATTCTTTTCCTACGCTCCCTCTCATAATTTTCAATATCATTATTAATAATTAATGCAGCTGCTGCACCCAATATTAAATAGCTGACATTCCATAAATATTTGCACTAGAACATAGTACCAATCAAGTGTCGTGTGATAGTAGCTTTAGACTTAAGTTAGGTTTAAGTGTTTCTACTAGTTCCACAATCTCATACTCACTATCACCATCATCTTATCGGGGCATGGAAAGAACCTCCACGGAAAGGCAGTACGATTAGTACGTTAGGGCGTCCCTTGGACAACAGTACGTTAGCACAGGTTAATCTTTCCACTGCTGGGTTACAAGTGAGATAGCCCAAACGCGCAAATATTATTATTATCTTAAGAAAGTTAGCTATCAATCGGGGAAATTCAATTTGATATTTTTATTTCTTCTTAGCGAGTATCTCAATGATAACAAGGACGTTCAAAATCTGTTATTCTTGGAAATAAATCAAACAAATACTTTTTTTCTGTCGACAAATGAGGTTTGTCCTCCAAGTGAGCAGTATCAAGAATCTAACCGATGTGTCGCGAATCTTTTGATTGATTGCGTGGACATCGCAAGAAATATATACTAGGGAAAAAACAAAAGTGTATTCATACCTGTCCCCCCTCCCTCTTACCCGCCCATGGTCGGTCATTCATCAAGACACAAACAGTCGCAAGAAACCTCCGGACTAACAAAACACACCACTCTCTCTCCTACCGTCTTTTGTTTGGGCTGACATTTTGTTTCGAGTCTTCTTGTAAGACGCTATTGTCTGTCCCTCGCGGTGTGGGCTTACAAGGAAGAGAAAACTGTGCTGAGGGTGGAGTCTTTAGCAACAAGGGAATATACAGTCTCCACTTCGTCGGCAGGGCTCTAGCTGTCTGCCACAATATGAAACAAGGGAATATACAACCTCCACTTCGTCATCAAGGTTCTAGCTGTCTGCCACAATAGGAAACAAGGGAATATACAACCTCCACTTCGTCATCAAGGTTCTAGCTGTCTGCCACAATAGGAAACAAGGGAATATACAGCCTCCACTTTGACATCAGGGCTCTAGCTGTCTGCCACAATGTGAAACAAGGGAATATACAACCTCCACTTCGTCATCAGGGCTCTAGCTGTCTGCCACAATATGAAACAAGGGAATATACAGCCTCCACTTCGTCATCAGGGCTCTAGCTGTCTGCCACAATAGGAAACAAGGGAATATACAACCTCCACTTCGTCATCAGGGCTCTAGCTGTCTGCCACGATTCATATTTTGAGTTTTGGAAGCCCATTTTTATAAAGGTTGAGGAGTTGTAGATAAAACTTAATATCAAATATATAATAGTAAGAGATCCTGATTAAAAAAAATAGAATGATTGGATTTTTAAAAAAGTAGCATTTCGGTATAAAAGCCTCCAAATAAAATACGTTTTACTGCTAAAAGTGGTAAAAAATTAACTCGGGACTAAAGTGTGATGCTAAGTGTCACGAATAATTAATATTACTGCTAAATTTTTAATTTTTAAATCTTAAAATATTTACTTTTGGTCAAGACATGAACGTCATAATAATAGTTACTTCAAACACACATATACCAACATTTTCAGAGTTTGGACATATTTATTGGCTACTGGAATAGGTAAGAATGCAGTTACTAATTTTTATTTGTTGTTAACTTCAGCCAATAAAAGGCAAAGAGCGATGACATCTGCAACTGATTTAAGTTTTGGTACTGTTGGTTCTCATCAAAATTGACCAAATTGATCAAAATATGAAAATAATATCGCGAGAATATTACATTTCGTATTGTAACCGTCCACTTCACACTCATAAGGCCTAATTACGGTAATGACTCACCTCAGTGGTCAAATGGTCTAAGGCGTGACTCTCCCAATAGCTTGGATTGCCGATGACAAGAAAATCGGTGTTCTAATCCCAGTTGGGTGCACTGAGGTTTTCCTTTCTTTAACAGCTTTCCATTCACTCTCGACGCAAATGTGGGTGAAATTCCTCTAAGTTAACCTTCCTCATCTCTAACACAGACAAGGCAAGTCCTACCCGCTTCGGTGGCCACGTGGTCTAACGCGCTATTCTCGTTTTGGACTAGACTGGTGAAAATGGGGAGATTGGGGTTCAATCTAGTTCGGCTGCACTGAAGGTGGTTTTCCCTAAATGGTTTTACACTCTCCCTCCACGCACATGTGGGTGCATTTCCTCTACATCAAGCCTTTCTAACCCATTAGTACATATGCGTATAACCTAGATGGTTAGTAAGACACGGTGTTAAAAAACTAATGGAACACGGATGATGAATTTTAGAGTAAATGTGCCCGCATTTTCGTGGAGGAAGAGTGGAAAACACTTTATGAAGAAAAAACTCAAGACGCCTGACTTGGGATTCAAACCTCGATCTCCGCGTCACCAGCAGCCCAGTCCAACGCGAGTGTGATCACGTGATGGCGAATGTATATTGTTTGAATCTCCGTCCACTCCAGACGTAGAGCGTCTCTTGTGCCCTTCTTACAGACCCCCCACCCCCCATCTCATGTCCATTGTCTAGTAGAGTCTGATGGACCTCGGGGAATCGCTAGTCTCCCCCTGTGAGTTAGGCCGAGACAATACAACAAAGCCGCGAGTACAGAGAGGGCTCTTGTTCCACGTGAGCCGACACATTCTGGGGCTCTGGGTGTTTATTTAGCCGCAGACCGATTAACACAAGCCGGCGGGTAGTTAGCACCTGGAACCTCGACTATCCTCTGCATCACTTATAGGTCAGGAGGTCTCGAAAAAACGTTATAGGAAATAATTAATGAATAAAGTGTTACCTGCTTCGGTGGTTGAATGCCCTAAACAATAGACTTCTAAGGCGTCACTATTGCTTTGGACTAGATTTCCAACGATGGGGACACCGGGGATCGAATCCCGGTAGATCGTTTCTGAGCGGGGCTCTAAATGGTTTTACACTCTTCCTCTATTAATATGTGGGAACATTTTCTAAATTCAACCTTCATAATCTTACATATGTTTGATATAAAGTGCAGTGTCCAGTATGTAGTAGAGAGGAGATAAGGTCCAGTATGTAGTAGAGAGGAGATAAGGTCCAGTTTGTAGTAGAGAGGAGATAAGGTCCAGTATGTAGTAGAGAGGAGATAAGGTCCAGTATGTAGTAGAGAGGAGATAAGGTCCAGTATGTAGTAGAGAGGAGATAAGGTCCAGTATGTAGTAGAGAGGAGATAAGGTCCAGTATGTAGTAGAGAGGCGATAAGGTTTAGTTTGTAGTAGATATGAGATAAGGTCCAGTATGTAGTAGAGAGGAGATAAGGTCCAGTATGTAGTAGAGAGGAGATAAGGTCCAGTATGTAGTAGAGAGGCGATAAGGTTTAGTTTGTAGTAGATATGAGATAAGGTCCAGTATGTAGTAGAGAGGAGATAAGGTCCAGTATGTAGTATAGAGGAAATAAGGTGGAGTCTGGTGCTGAAGTAATTCTGTCTCCTCCAGTGCAATCCATCCAGCTGTGTTATTCTTAGAAGATTCATCTCTCTCTATTCACTTCAAGTCTCCCTAAACTTCTAAGGGACCACCATTAATTAATGTTGTTCCCATGTGTGGGGCCCGTATGAGACAATGTTTGAACACACGCGCATAACGTATATGTAAGACGCTGCACATTGTGTGATTAAGAACTTGCGCCCGAATTAAACCAGAAGATCCCGGTTTGTGTTGGTACCATTGCTGAGAAAGGTCCTCTTAAGCCCTTTATCAAGATGATGAGATTCTGAATAGAGAGACAGTGTCATTGTCCCTCCGTCTTATCTCGCTCCAGAGGCTTGGGTTCGGTTCAAGACAGGAGCTTATCTTCTCAGTACTATTAATATTTTTAGATTTGTATACTTAGACGTGTGCGAGTAGCGTAAATTTGAGCTTGAGTAGTTTTTCTCTAACTCGACTCCAAATATTTTTTCCAACATTCGAAAATTTAAGATTAGGCCTACTCGGAATTTTCAATTTTATACACGAAAATCTCAAGTTTAATTAATTCGATTTCAATTCTAGGATATTATTTGATAGCGAACTTCAATATTTCCCTATGCATAGTTTAAAAAAGTTATAATTTTTACAACTTTACTAAATTTAGTTAATGATTCGAGTTTGTGTTACTATAAGTTGTTTCACATTTTTTATTCATGTTTTTATTATTGAAAAACAACGGGAAGTATTTGAATTATAAAATATTGCCCCAAATTGGTGGAACTCAAATAAAACGCGCATGTTTTCGAATCTACAATATGCTAAACAAATTAAATTTACTGTTTGCCAATTTATTAAACCAAGCAAACCCGTTTTTTTAGAGATATTTAAAAACAAATTTTGTAAAGAATAATATGGAACAATCATTGCTCGAAATAATTAAGTGGTGATTTAGTTGTACCTGTCCTTTCAGCTTATTAGTCAAATATTTCTCTACTGATATAAAATTGAGTCTATTATTTTTAGTTTTAAAGAGGTATTACTTTAATAAAACACAGCTTGATAAAAAAAAATTAGCAGTAAGCATTTATTTAGAGGTTAAAAGTTAACTTCTTAGTGTAAGAAAATGAAGTTATAAATACTTTTAAAATAGTTTAAGTCATCGTTCAAATTGGAAACATGGCCCCTCGCCCATTGGGCTACTTCTAACCACTCATCCACAGGGACAGACTGGATGTAACCAGGGTCCTCTAGACCTGTAGTCAGTCTCCCTGACCACTCAGTCACAATGATAGACAGGATGTAACCAGGGTCCTCTAGACCTGTAGTCAGTTTCAGGATGTAACCAGGGTCCTCTAGACCTGTAGTCAGTCTCCCTGGCCACTCAGCCACTAGGACAGACAGGATGTACCCAAGGTCCTTTATTCCTGTACTAAGTCTCCCTGTCCTTACATCAATGGGGTGCCATGACTGTCTTCCTATTGTCTAGCTATAGAAGATGGTCCTTCCCTTGCTATAAAATACTCCTTGTCTAGGGCCGGACAGACTATTAATACCACCAGCTTTGTCCCAGACATCCTTTCTGCAACAATAAAGAGATTACTCCTGTTACTTGGGAGTTTGCAGGATGAGGGGGTACTAAGCCTCTTACTAATACCGGCTCCTGCGATAGAAATGATTACATTGGCAGCCAGTGGTGGTTTCACAACCACATCTAACGTTGGGAAGTTGTTAATATTTTAAAAAAATCCAATAAAACTATTTTATAGCAAATAAAAACTAAATTTAGAAAATTAATGTTATATCAATGCAAAGCTCTCTCCAAGTTTGTGTAGACATTGGGTCTAAGTTCCATGAGATAATAAAGAATTCACTGAAGAAATGACACTGTTCGAGATAAAACTCTTCTTTCAAGGTTGCTACGACAACACACGTCTCTTTCCAGCAAGCTACTTCATGATGAGAGTTTCAAACCCCAAGTTTTCCGACAGTTTGTATTTCAATTGAAGTCTCCAATTATCTTCTATACCTACCCAATGTTCCTAGAACAAATCTCTTCAATTATCTTCCAGAGGCATCCATTGTACAGAGACCAAACCCATTATATTATATTCCAAAAGCATCCAATGTTCAGTGAACGAATTCCTTTAATTATATTCTAGAATACTACAATTTTCAGATAACAAATCTCTTCAATTATCTTCTAGAGCAATCCAATGTTCAGAGAACAGACTCATTTAACTATCTTCTAGAGCCATCCAATGTTCAGAGAATCAGACTCATTTAACTATCTTCTATAGCCAGCCATCGTTCAGAGAACAGACTCATTTAACTATCTTCTATAGCCAGCCATCGTTCAGGGACCAACCCCCGTCCGGGCCCCGCAATCGACTGGTCCGAAGCAAACCTGAACCAGGCTGTGCAGGTAAACAAGAGGACAGACCATAGACATGGAGAGGTTCCAGTCTATTTGATGGGATCTTTAAGTTGCCAGCTTCCACAAGATAAAGGAGGAGGGGGAAAAAAACGAAAACGAAGAAATGAGGCAGAAAGGGAAATCTAGCACAAAAAAAAAGTGTATAAAAAATCTCCAGGGAATTCATAACTGCCACGAGGACTCGCCCAGAAGAACGGTGCACTTGCCCTCTTTTGTTCGCCGCTAGGGAGTTAAGGGGGGGGGGGTGAGACGCCATTTTCACACTTCGTAGATCACTGAAAAGGAAAACTGAGTAACTCAGTAGAGTAGTGGATTTTTGGTTCAGGGGATCTTATGAAAAAGAAATGTTCCTTCATACGTATAAGAAGCTCGTGGTGGTGGAGGAATATCATCTCCCTCCACCCTCTCCTCCGTGTTCTCTTTCGCTTACCCCTCCCGCTCCCTCCCCCTTTGACCCCTTTCCACACCTCTTTGTATTCTCCACGGCGTGTTTTCACTTTGGAGCTATTTGTTGCGAGGTCTGACACCAGACCGTGAAATAAGACGTGAGATACTCATATTTCTATGAGTAAATGTGGACGTGGAGTCCATGGAGGTGGCCGCAGACCTACCGTTTAACTCCCATCAAGAATAGGCCTGGAATCGTCTGGCTCAACATTATCAGATAAATTGGGATTTTTTGACCCGTGTAGTTTTAGCTTCATTTAAAAACCATACATTATTCTTAGAGGTCCGGAGCAGCTGATTCCCGGGTGAGAGAGCAGCTGATTCCGGGGTGAGAGAGCAGCTGATTCCCGGGTGTGAGAACGGCTGATTCCCGGGTGAGAGAACAGCTGATTACCGGGTGAAAGAGCGGCTGATTCCTGGATGAGATAGCGGTTGATTCCCGGGTGAGAGAGCAGCTGATTCCCGGGTGAGAGAGCAGCTGATTCCTGGATGAGATAGCGGTTGATTCCCGGGTGAGAAAGCAGCTGATTCCTGGATGAGAGAGCAGCTGATTCCTGGGTGAGAGAGCACCTGATTCCTGGATGAGATAGCGGTTGATTCCCGGGTGAGAGAGCAGCTAATTCCCGAGTGAGAGAACGGCTGATTCCCGGGTGAGAGAGCGGCTGATTCCCGGGTGAGGGAGCAGCTCACCGGCACTGGGCTTTTTTTTATATATAGCATCGCGTTTTACTACCAGCTTGGGACTTAGGCATATTATGTACTAATTACGCTAATCTGTTAGGGATGAGGAAGGTTGAATTTTAGAGGACGTTCACCGTTAATAAAACGTTAATGTTGGTTTAACAAAATTGGAATTAATGTTGAACTAGTATTAATGGGAGTTGAAATATTTTTAGAGGACTCCATGTAAAAAAGCTATATTTTATAGGCTGTGACAACTCATAATTGAAACTAGGCTAGTCTGTAAGCCTTCCTATGATTAAAACAGGATTGTCTCTCCTCTTCTGAATTGATAAATAGTCCACCATCAGGTAGAGAGAGAGAGAGGAAGAGACAAGACTTCTTGTTCAAATTGAAAGTGCCCCAGCTGGTAGAACTCTCGCAAGGTGTTCCTTGGCAAGCGTGCTAACTAACACCCATTTGTCGAGGCCCCGACCCAAGTTGGCCTTAAAGTGCGGCAAGTTTTAAGACGACATATGGTGTGGCAACCGGTGACCCCAGTGCTGGTTGGGCCGACTAACTTGTGATGGGGAAAGTTCTCTTCTCGCGGCTAATGACGCCCGACTAATATCTCTGAACAAAGACTCAAGGTCACCGGCGTGCCCTCGATGAGGAATACGTCCCGGACGAAGGTTAAGGGCTGTGTTCTTCAAGTTTTTTATAGTAAACTTTCATTTCACCAAAATAAATAAAACATTTCTTCAGTACAAATATAAGTGTAATTTTCTTCACACGGTGATATCAACATTTGTTGAATATCTGTCATGAGCGTAGCAGCATTAGATGAGAAACTTTTCAAATGAAGAGAAAAGGTTGCCATTGAGTACCAGGACATCTCTTACAGAAATTCAACAACTGTTGAGATCAACACGCGAAGAAAGTAAAACTCTTTGTTTCTACCGGAAAAATATTTGATATATTTCGGACCAAAACAATTTTTACTAGAAAAAAAAAATC